>CAUYLG010058741.1:0-136910 GCA_963573385.1 Cacajao melanocephalus
TTGGGCATATACCTAGTAATGTGATTGCTGGGTCAAATGGTATTTCAATTCTAGATCCTTGAGGAATTGCCACGTCTTCAACAGTGGTTGAACTAATTTACCGTCCCACCAACAGTGTAAAAGCGTTCCTATTTCTCCACATCCTCGCCAGCATCTGTTGTTTCCTGACCTTTTAATGATCACCATTCTAACTGGCGTGAGACAGTATCTCACTGTGGTTTTGATCTGCATTTTTCTAATGACCAGTGATGGTGAACTTTTTCATGTTTGTTGGCCACATAAATGACTTCTTTTGAGAAGTACCTGATCATATAGTCTCATGTTGTTTAATCATTTTTTAATTGTAACTTTCATATATTTGAATGCTTACTAGTATTTTATAATTGAAAACTCCTGTATCTAAAGTGACTGGGTATCTACATCTATTATTTGTGTTTTCTTCTGAGTTCACCTATGGTGGCTTATTTTCCTGTTCATATGGTGAATTTTCATAATAGTGAGCTCATATAAGATGTATCTGTATCCATCAATATCTTGGAGGTAAAAATTGGAGTACTTTTCTATACACAAATTTGTGTTTAATTACATCAGAAGTCAGAGGAAGGTACTAAAGTAAAAACCCTAGTCACCTTCAAGATCTAAGTTTAAAGTAAAATTCAGATTCAACCCCTTCTCTCTATGAGTTAACTCCAGGCTTAGTCTTCTGATCAAATGCAGCATCGACACTGGCATTTGCCCTCAGTATAACCTCGTATTTCAAGCTTACTCTTCACTTCTCCCTAGTCTGCATTTAGTGCACTCTCGGCGAAAGGGAGAGCAAAGGCTCCAAAATTTTTCCTTAATTTGTAGAAATCTGGCAATGCATTGCAAAATATGTTTTATCTAGTATAGCTGTTTTGTAGGGAAGTAATCCTCCTAATTCTACCAAAAACGTAAGTTATAACACCGAAAATTTTGATAAGAAAAATAGCAGTCAATAGAGAACGGGTACACAGTTGAATTAAATAATACATAATAAAAGAAATGCAGTGAGCAAACCACTCACTAGTGGAATACAATAACTCAGTCATAATATGAGTTTGGGGTATTACAAGTAAATACTAAACATTAAGAGAATGGACCAAATCCGTTGCTGACTAGATCATGTTTGCAGTTCCACCACGTTTAACTTAGTTCTTAAAGAAAACACCCATGCAATGGAATCGATACTGAGATTTTCACTCAGAGCTCTAGATCAACTCTTCAGCTTCTCAGCTACAGTAATTTTATAGCCAAATGATTTCACATATTATACAGTTCACGGCTTATGCTAATTTTTACTATACTCTTAAGTCTTCTATATAAAGCACTCAAAAGCATAAAGACTATTTCACAGAAATAACATAGAACCATGGCAGAAGTTTCCCAACATGAATAATCTGAGTAAACAAATTTATTATAAAGATAATATGTGATAAGGTAAACTTGTCCTCTTATTCTATCTTAAAAATGGGGCATTTTTGAAAAATGCTTTGATAGCAGATCAAGTTCTAAACATCCAAGTGACTATGTCCTTTCACATCTCTGGGGCTACTATCACTGTTCAGCTTTCAGTGGAGTTTATCTTTTTTACTAAGCTGTGACTTCTGAAATTGTAAGGCTCCGAATTTCAAACATCTCTGTAATAACTCATAAACAGATTAGAGATAAACTACTCGGCACCTTAAAGGATTTTTCGTCAGACAACTACATCAGGATTTAAACATAAGTGCAAGAATATTTTACTGCCCTAGGGACAAGTGCTATTTAACTTTTTAGCTGATAAAATGCTGAGCAGTTGACTTAAATTCAAAATGAACAGACAACTGTCATTTGGTATAGAAGCCTAGGTCCTCAGAAGGGTTCCAAGATCATATAATAGTGAAGGATTAAAACGTAACTCACCTTGGAAATCTCAGCTTATTCATAACTACTGTGAAGCCAAAAACTCACAGGGATCTCATTTACATAAAGATATTCACTGAGCTCCCATTAGGCATCCTGCCACTGTGTTAAATCGTGCAGATACAGTGGTGAACAAGAAAAGAATACTTCTCTTTTCTCTAGAGCTTACTTTCATCACTGAATATTAACTAAATTCTGACATTATTCAGTAATAGTCTTATTCATACTTTTATTTCTTGGATGATTAGTTTGTTTATCTAAAGCATGTGAAAACCCTGTTTTCCCAGACAGATTCTCAAGCAATGCCTCAGCTGCATCAATAGAAAAACAACTTGTCCAAATGTTCTGGTAGCTAGATGTATCAGAATAAGTGTGTGTGTATGTGTGTGCATGTGTGTGGGTGTGCAGGTCCATGACGTGTGTATGTTCTGGCTGGTTTCCTCATGATTAAAAAAATCATGATGATTTCTCCAAAAAAAAAAAAAAGCTGTAAAAAGCATGGACTATCTGACTTTTATATCACTCAATAAATGTACATGCACAATGTGCGCAAACGCATATATCCACACTAGTAAAGCTCAGAAAGCAGCTGATGTCTGCGAGCCTCAGAAATAAATTAACATGCAGCTAACATCAGAGAAGCCAGAAACACTCATTGCAAGTGTGAACACATATTTGATTGCAGGACTGTGTCTTTCCCAGGGCTGACCTTATAAATTAAACAGTGTAAATCTCAAGTAAGTGTTTTCTGAACATTTTGATTCACTGTGAACATTGGGATGCCCTTCAAATTAACATCCCACATTATTAGCCTATTGTTGGACATGAACTGCTCCATTACTGGTGACTGAAACAACATACACACTTGCACTAACACACAACATTTAAAAGGAATGGATGAAACTGTATAATATCTTGGGATGTAAAAATTGAAGTGAATAGATTTTTTAGACCCGGGTATTGACATAGTAAGTAAAGCTTTCTACTTTGATGCCCAGAGGCATAATAATGAGGAAGTGTCCAATGAGCAGTAAATAATACCTGAAAGCAGGGTACCATCACCGTTTTGATGAACTAGTTCCTATTTATAACCAACTCTCAGTTTAAATGCTCCTTGCTCAGGAAGGCATTTCCTAATCCACCCTATTCGGTTATGTTATCATTATATTCAAACACACTGCCTGGTACTTCATCTTTTTTTTTATATTCACTCTCTAGAGAGACTGTCAAAAATTGTCAATGCCAACTACATTGCAAGTCGTCACGGCAGGGTATTGGGAAATTTTCAATTAGCAATAATCGTGCCACGGATAAACCTCATTGGCTACGATACTGCCACTGTGCAAAGCTTGTACTTCATCTTTTATAACACTTACTATTCTTGTAGTCATCTAAGTGTCTCATCCTCCCTATTAAACTGTAAGTTCCATGAGGGCACTGACTATGTTTTCTCTTGCATATTCAATGCATTATACAATAGGATTTTTGAAATTAATTAAGGAATGAATGCATAAATGAAATAAAGATGCACATCCTATACTTATCTCTAGAAATTATAAAATATTAACTGAGAAAGTTAATGTTTATAAAGAGAATAGGGTGAAAGCATAAGGAAAACACAAACATGTCCCACATCCATTCAATAATCTGGAATAACTTAAGCAGTTTTACCTGCTTGGAGGGGCAAGCGTACATCCAAAATCACACATATTACAAAAATTCTCACCTTTAGATTACTGTTTGTAAGCCAAACAAGGATGTTGCAGAATTGTTTAAAGCTAGAAGAATATATAATCTCATTTTAAAATAAAAATGAGCAACGCTTTCTCAAAATTTTTTCTCAGAATAGAGAATAGGATATATTTATAATAATATCTCTAATTTGGGAGCTGCTTTGTCAAAAAATATAGGATGTGGAGTCATATTTAGTAAGGACAAATAAATGGACTATGGTAAATTGGTAAACTTATCAGCATTATTAGAATCGCTGTGAATTTAAAAATACAATCAGTAAATGGTATAAAACAAGTATGAAACACAAGCACATAGTCCTAAGGAAGGAACCAAATAAAAACCTACAGTGATCACAGCTATAACTATATCACCTGCAAATCTCTGATGATCTTTTATGTGGTCTTCTCTTATAACTTCCCCAAGTCATCAGAATCACTCCCAACAATTCCTGGTTCAGCCCTCTTTCTGTGGATTTCTTCTATTATTTTGTTTCTATATCCCTCCCACCCTCCTATGACTTACCTGTAGTGTCGGGAAATCTCTTCTTCCACCTGGGTAATAAAATCACATTTGGTACATGAGTGTTCTTTGCTTTCCTTGACAGCCTGCTGCCCATCCGATCCTTGCAGGTGATTTGCTTCTTGTTTGACATCCGACGCTTGGGACTCATGCACACTCTCATAGTGAAAGAGGAGTACGTCTACATCAGGGGTGGTGAATGAACACTGGTGGCACTGGTGTTTGACTCGCGAGCTTCCGGCTGCCCCAGGAGACAAGTGCAGAAGCAAGAGTGCACAATGGGAACAATTACTTTTTCTACAAGCAAAGGGATAAGTAATTTCTCCAAGGTGCTTTTCTGGGCTGCAAAGTCCTCTGGGACAGAATGGACAGTGTTTAATGGTACACTTGTGAATGTTATGGAGCTGTTGATAATGACGGAGAAGTGGCCCCACTACAATTACATCGGGGCCATGGCTTTTGGAATATCGGAAGTCACAGAACTGACAATTATAGCTCGTTACCATATTATCCTCAGCTCCCTTGCTGGAGAAGTCCTTCTTTTTAGCCCCGCTTGAGCTCTTGTCTGCCTTGGTCATTGTCTCTCCTTCTGAACTTTTGGCTAGATCATTCTGATTAATGACAGAGCCCCTGGGAAGCTTATCATTCAACTCTGGATTAAGGCCGCCTGACTGCACCGCTCCGTGCTGCTTGCCATAATGTTCTAGCAGTTTAAGTGAGCTAGATGACTCACAGCTGAAACTACAAAATTTACACCAGTAGTAACTGGTGGCCTCTGTACCATTTTGTCTCGAGGAATCGAGGGGCTTGATGGGCACTGAGTACCCAACAGGAGTGTCATCTCCTGCTTTGACTGTTATCTTGTCCTGCCATTTTCCCAAGTCTCCAGAATCACTGGATCGAAGTGCAGGAATGGACTTGTTAGAGTTTTTCTCTGAAGGTTTTGCAACCTCAGAAGAGGAGAGAGAAGCTTTTATTTTGTTTGGGTGAGTTTGAAGAAAATGTTGTTCTAATTCGGTGGATGAGTTGCCCATATACGTAAAATTGCAGAATTTACAGCGGAAATACTTGGTGTTTCCTTGGCAATCTGGTGTTTTCCGTCCAATGCCAATGAATGTTCCACCTGAAGTCACCTGGAGAATAGAAGAAATGGACGTTACTTCCAAGGTATCATTAATTCAAGGGGCTCTCTGCAGGAGAGGGGGAGGATACTGCCAAGTATTCCATATCAAAAAATACAATAGTACTTCTGCTTATTATAAAATCACTTGAATAATCAGAGCCAAATAAATTCACTCTTCATTTCTCAACAGCTACTCTTTGAGAGGCTCATTATGCTAAACACTGTAGGCCAAAGTAACAGGTGAAGGTAAGTAATAAATGCATTATAATTTGAAAGGCTGAAAAAACTAAGAAAACAATTTTGAACAGGGTATGATTTACTATTGCCTCCTTCAAATCACATTTCTACAGAAGCATCCAATCACATGGGATTTTTTTTCAAAAGGTGAAGGGTTACTGTCAAAACTAGAGGCAGTTGCTCAGAAATTACTCAATGCAGATGTTCTCCAAGGAAATATTCTGTTCAGTTCCCACAGTAATGAGGCTTCAGGCAAAGATGAGGTCTCCATTTTGGGTAAAATAAAGGTGCTCAAATGACCACCTCAAATGGCTTATAATTAAAGCACAGTGAAACTACGAAAAAAAAAAAAACCATGAATTGAGTATGCAGGAAATACTAGTGAAGGAGAACCAGTAAAGAATTTCAAATGTTTCCCAATCTAGAACAAACAAAAAGAAGAAAAATCTTCCATGGCCTTATGCCCTTATTTGTTTAAGTTTCTGTCTCATTGCAAAGGGCTCCCAACTTTTTATATGAGTAGGTCAAGGAGATGTTTGAATGCTAACATAAAATAATTCCACCATAAAAAATCACTACATGTCTGCTTTCTTTCCCAAATTATGAAATTACATGGTTATCAGGACCATGAAAGCCTTCAAAGGGCACTTTACATAAAATCCTTCCTCCATTCTCAGTATGTACCTCAACAGGCAGTACAATTAAGCCACCACTGAGCAGCCAAAATTGAGAGTTTAAAATAGACTTTTTGAATGAAATATTCCAAAAAGGGAAAAATTTTCTCTTCCAACCATCATGGAATTTTAAAATTTTCCCAGCAACCAGATGTAATATATTAAGCAAATGGCATAATCATGTTCTGCCTTCTTCAACAGCTGTTCAAAAATGACACGTGTGATCACTGCTCATATCCAAATTACTCCATGAGAAAAGTTTCAGGCATCTCAAAATCATGTAAAGGCTCTATTTGAAATGCAAATAATATTTAAGCTGTACATCGAGAGATATGTTTGTACCTCTATAGTACAGGACTAGGATTGAAGTCTTCCTTTTGCTACCTAAAAAGACATGTGACCTTGATCAAGTTACTTAACCTCTCTGGCCAATAGCTTATTCAATTGGGGCAAACACTAAATTTATGTCCAGCATTATAGTTCTAGGAAATGTGCATTAATACTTAAATAACTCAACATTTACTGCACATTATGATAGTAACTAAAAGTTTCCCACAGCCTTTAATCAAAGGACGTAATGTTTCACATTAGGCAATGTCTATAGCCGCCACCCTAAACACATAGAATTCAGTCTGTCGATGACAGAGCATCGACTAACCAGAAAGCTAAGAATGGGACACCCTTCCAGGCAGCAACCTGACAATTATTCAATAGTGTGAGAGGAGATGTCAAAGCCATACACTCAAGGATACAGCATAGAACACTCTTAATTCGGCATTTAAGTGACTAAAGCAACTAAAACTTGCACTGAAATATAATTCATCTATTGTAAAAATCTCTACATATATTTCCCAATTCACTAGAGGTAAAGAGAAAGTGTATTTGCAAAGAACAAAATATTTAAATAGATGGCCATCAATCAGGTTCTTTGTTCCGGAACTTACACTTGATTCAAAAGGGATAAATTCAGATGTAGCCCCCTCTCCTTTAACATAAGAAAAGAAAGAAAGTGTGCAAAATCTAGAGGTAAAAAAATTTCTTGTTTAAGCTTTCACATTGCTTCAGAGTTGTCAAGCTTCCCTATTATAAAAAGCTTTGAACTTCTGCTTGTTGAACCAAGATTCCCAAGAAACCACCAGGCATCATCACTATTTCTTTGATTTTGCAATCTTTAAGCCTCATGCGCCATGACCACAGTGAAAGGGCTGAACAAAGAGCACACATATACTTAAGAAATCCCTAACATATGATTTTGAAGTGAATTTAAATTATTACTAAGCATCCTAACATCCTTTTTAGGTTGTTGTTATTTAAAAACAACCTAAGATGTCAGAAAACCCAGGCTAAGAATCAATACTATCAGGTATTGATAGTATCAGTACTATCAGGGACTACAAAAGAAAGGCAATTTTGTGAAAAATTATCAGTAAAGCATTTTGGTTTAGGATTACCTAAGCTATAAAAAATGAGTTAGTTCTTTTAAGTTGGAGTACGTGTGTAGGTGTGTTTTCTTTTTTTTTTTTAACCCAGGGAAAATGTGCCAACTTCATTATTTAAGAAGCTTTTAAGGGCTATATATTTTAATTATGCTGAAGAAGAAATACCTCCATACTATTGACTGCTCTTTCAAAAGTCAGGCAAGCAAATGAAAACTCACAGATCTCATTTAACGGCAAGAACAATACTGATACTTCTATAGGTTACATATTTGCCTTTGGTTAATATCAGCAAATAATGTTTGTATTATATATTATTAAAAGCTAATATAATATTAGAATCATATATTTTAAAAGGCAATTTTGAAAAACAGTGACAGGATTCTATTCCTTTTTTCTTTCAAAAAGAAAATCTAAAAGCTATATTTGTGGCAATTTTTCTACTTTCTATACTAGCAGACATACACTGAAGTCATAGTGAAATATAACTGATATAAAACATTTAAATGCCATTCTAAAATAAAACATAATTTATTATTTTAGGAGACACTATTGGTGTCTACTGACCATATTCATTTTATTTGCATGCCCCATACACGCTACTTTAAATCTATTCTTTTCTAGAGTAAAAACAAATATACAGTGAGAACAATTACGCAAAGTAAGTGTTTGCAGCAAGGATTTATTGCAACTTATTGTCTGGAAACAGTGCCTACACATTCATAGAATTATTGCAAACTTTTCAAATGGCTGAATCCAACACAGAGTAGAAAAATCTACTGCTTCTTAGCTATGACTATACTAAAAAGAGATAGCAAGCAGAATAAAGAGTATAGCTTTCAAACATCCTTCTTTTGCTAACCAGAACTTTAATTATAACCCATTAAACCCAGCAGTTCATTTGGTAGAGATGTTCAAATTTTTACAATTATATTAAACTGTAAATTCTGCTTGGGCCTAAAACTACACGTATTTATCCATCTAATTAGTGTAACTAAGTGTTCGGCTTGTATCAGACTCCATGATAGATATTAAGGATATAATATTGAAGGAGGTAGATAACATTTCTGACTTCAAGATACTTATATTTTAAGATAAAGAAAATCATAAATAAAACCCTTTATTCATTTGTATTTGTATCAGCCTGTATTTATTTGCTTCTAGAGAAAGTTCTCTAGCTCAAATTCTATGAAAACATACATTATTTAACCTCCTGGCACCTCAGTTTCCTGGTCTCTATGGATATAATACAGTACAACTTGCTATTTTATAGGATTATTGTGAGGATCAAGTAAGAACTATAGATTTGTGTTAATAGGACTTTCTGAGATAATGAAAATGTTTCATAACCTTCCTTGTCCAATATGGTAGCCACTAGAAGAACTAATTTTTTAAATGTATGTTCATGTACTTTTCTTAGTGTTTCATTAATTTATTTGTAATTAACTGAGATTTATTTATTTAAAAAAATTCTTTTTTAGAGACAGGGTCTCACTCTGTCACCTGGGCTGGAGTGCAATGGCACAATATCCGCTCATTGTAACCTATGCCTCCTGGGCTCAAGCCATCCTTTCACCTCAGCCTCCAGAGTAGCTGGGAATATAGACACATGCAACCACACCCAGCTAATTTTTGTATTTTTTGTGGAGACAGGGTGTCACCATGTTGCTCAGACTGGTCTCAAACTCCTGGTCTCAAGCTATCTACCTGCCTCAGCGTCTCAAAGTGCTGAGATTACAGGCATGCACCACCGTGCCCAGCCTAAAATTTAAATAACCACATTTTGCTGTGGAATACCATATTAGATAGCACACTCGACAGTAACATGTACATAGATAGGATTATTATTTAATAAAATGAATCATTCAAGTAAATTTTTCCTGGAAATGGGATAAAGAGATTAAATAGAAGGGAAGTGATAAATTCATTCAGTGACAAACTCACGCACTTGTCACTATCAGTATTCTTAGCTGTAAATGCAAAGGTTCAATCTGCTGTTACTAAGCTAATGCTTCTGTTTATATTCCTTCTTGAGCTACAGGAACAGTCTTATTCATATGTAGAAGAAAGTCAGCGCTCAATGTATTTTGAGTAAATGAATGAATAAATGAAGGGATATATGAACAGATGAAAATTTATCACCAAGGCCCCTGAGTTACCTGAGATATGCTGGTCACAGTACTTCACGGCACCCTTACCACTGACTTGACCTGACATACATGGGTTTCTTCAAGACACTACAAAATGCATCTTTCAACCACAAGCAAATGACTGACTATGGAGTCATTTGATTGTGAATTAAAGTGATATATAAAAATCTAAAAAAAATTAAGGCACAGAAAGGAACAGATTTTAAAGTCTTTTTCACTGACTAAGGACTAGCATAGCTTTTTATGTTTGATTTTAGCCCTAGTTTTAAAAACTATTCCTTCCATGAAGTGTTTTCCATGGTTTTCATTTATAATTTATTTACATATATCTTTTCACACACAGAAAAAAATGTTTTACTGTAGAGGTGAAAAATATAAAAGGATTTTTTTTCAAGGTCATTAACCTCAATTTCTTACTTTTCTCCCAATAATATGGAGCAAAATCTAATAAGAATAATATCTAAAATAATATGTCAAAGGAAAATATTTCTTAAAACCTCAGAGCTCTTAAAATGACACTTTAGCACATGTACTTATTTTCAACGTAGCAAAGAAAGAGTTGTTTGAACTAAACACAAACCTTTTCTCAGATGTGGTGCATTTTCAAGTACTATAATTGATAGCAACAGAGACAATTATAAGCGTACTAATTTAAGGGAACTTGAGGTTATGGGCTGATAGTCAAAGAGTTAAAACCTTAAAAATAAAAAGCTAAGTTGTTAAAAAAAAATCACTGTTCAAATACTGATATTTCAAATAACTTGAAAAAAATCTGAAGGGGCAGATCTTGGCTGAAAATAACTACAGTCAGAATTAATCTGCTTGTATACATCAGGAATGTTTATGCCTGTATGGTGCTTCAAAAAAAATTCTCAAATATAGAGTGTGCTTCAATGATATAGTTTTGATGGAGAATAAATGCTTAAGGATTTCAATAACAAATCTAATTATATGACAATCATCTTGCTCTCATGCCATGCATAGCTTATTTCTGAGGTCTATTCCTATCAGTGACAACTCCTTTATTTGGATTTATAATGTAAGAGCCAACCAATTGGCTGGGGAAGGTATGGGGGAAACCAAAACGTAAACTCCTATAGAGGGCACACTGAAGAAGAAAATACTGCATATTCCTCATTAAGCACATTTTTATTACTGGCTTTTGGCATTACAGTGATAAACAGTTTACCCTAAACTGGTTTTCTCATTTTACTCAGTATAACTCTGAATTAATGTTTCTATAGTTATCTGGTATTTGGGATGACAGAGTACCAAAAAATCTTAAAGTTCATTTTAATAGGCCAGGGGCAGTGGCTCACGCCTGTAATCCCAGCACTTTGGGAGCCTGAGGCAAACGGATCACCTGAGTTCAGGAGTTCAAGACCAGCCTGGCCAACATGGTGATATCCTATCTCTAATAAAAATACAAAAATTAGCTGGGTGTGGTGGCAGGTGCCTGTAATTCCAGCTACTCGGGAGGCTGAGGCAGGAGAATTGCTTGAGCCTGGGAGGCAGAGGTTGCAGTGAGCTGAAACCGTGCTACTGCACTCCAGCCTAAGCAACAGAGCAAGACTCTATATTCATAAAAAAAAAAAAAAAAAAAAAGTCTATCTTAATAATTTGGAAGACAATCTTTTATGGGAAAAATAAATAAAAGAAAATGAAGTTCAAGTGGGTTACAAAGCTAAGTGAATTACCCTAGCACTCCTCTACAGAATCCAACCGGCAGGTGCTACTGGCCCATAATGGAAATATGTCAGAATTACACGTGTATTCTAAAGAGCATCTTAATGGGAAAAGAAAACATCGAATCTCTGAAAATATAGAACATCCTCTCTCCAGGGAAGAGTGCTGTGTTAACACATCTACTATGTGCCAAGCACTGGAAATACAAAAAGAATGATATAGTCCAAAATGTTAACATGTCTTTGGTTTAGCACAAAAAGCTCACAACTAAAAAGATGACAACAGTGGTACACATGCTTCTGCTGAGACACGTAACAGGTTCCATGACAACACAGAGGAAGAGCCCCTAACCCAGACTGAGGAGTCAGCCAAGGCTCCCAGAAGCAACAACTGAGCTGTGAACAGATGAGCTGATATTTGAAGATTAGCCTCAAAGGCAGTGATCATGGAAAGGCATTTCAGGTAAAGGAAACAAAGCTAGCAAAAGCATTAGTGAGAGTAAGACAATGCAAGCTGCTCTCAGGAAATATTGAGGAGGGTAGAGACATTATCAACTCTCTAAATGGAATCTGCTACATATGTAACAAGTTATATGAATGTGCTAGCCTTATTCTTACTATTATCCCTTCTAGAAGAATAGTGAGATTTAATTTGGATAGGTAATGTCTTATTGGATAGCTGATATTCACATATGCAAGTATAATTAGATGATATGCTTTTAACAGAAGTAGACCCATACTTGCTATAAAATGAAGGACAACTGATCTATAAATAGAATTTTTAAAAATTAAAGGAAAGAAGGAAGGGGAGAAGGTGGGAGAAAAAAGAGAAAGGAAGGAGGATAAAAAAGAGAAGGCAGAAGGAAGAGAAAAAGAAAGAAGAAAATAAAAGAAAAAAGAGGCAAAGAAGGAGAGAAGGAAGAAGAATAGGGAAGGAGGAAGGAAATAAAAACAGAAGGAAGAAAAAACAAGAAGCAACAGAAAAAAGAAATCAAAGGTAAGGAAGATGAGGAGGGGGAGGAAGAGGAAGGAATGGGAGGTGAGAAGAGAAGGGAAAGGAAGAGACAAGAAGGCAAGATAAAGATAGAGCAACAGAAAAGAAACCAGTAAGGATTTACTTGAAAGAAGTAATTTTTTACTTGAGAGAAGGATTTACTTGAAAGACAATAAACGAATAAAGAAAGAAATAATGGGACACGCTACTCAAGTGTTTGAGGAGTGATATCACAAAGAAATCCAAGGTAACTCCAAAATTTCCAGCCCAACGTCGTTGAAATCAGGAGTAAAGAAGAAAGGAGGCAAAAAGAAAGTTGTTGCTGGGAACTTCACTTCTACACATGTTAACTTTGAAGCGCCAATGAATATCAAGGCGGAGCTTCGCACCAGCTGGAAAAACAGGTCTTAGAACAAACCATCGTTTATAATAAGATTCCCAAATATGTTCCTGGACACATGAAAGGATGCAGGCATTCTTTAATCTTATATCAACAGTTCACCTAAATATGAAGGGAGAAATGCTAGACCAGGAGACTCTATGAATTCCCAAGCTCCTCACTATGTCCCACCCCTCTAGCACTTTCTAAATCCAATGAAATCACATGGCTTCAAGTATGTCTGCAGAATCCAGCACACTCAAATTGGACACTCTAAAGGTATTCCGATTTGTTCTCTGCTTCCACACCCATCCCTGCACTGAATGTAGGCAGAGGGGAAAACCTTAATTACACAGTCTTGGAGGACATAAATGGGAATAGAGTGCATCTCCTTAACATATAATCTGCACAGAAAAAAAAAACAACCTAAATTGTGCCTGGTAACTAGAAGAGCATAAGACAACTTTCAGACCATCATTTAAATCATAAATTCCTAAAACAAAGTCCTCTAAATAAAGGGAGTACAAAATAAGTCAAACACATGGATGAAATATCCCTTAATTTGGGGATCAAACATTACATCCTTAATTGATTACATCAAAATTTGCACCTTAGTCACTCTACTGGAACTAGTTTCTGCAGCAAAAGTAGCAAGGAAAATGAATCACAGTAATTTTTAAAAAGTAAGCAAATTTAATTTTCATTTTACTGATTTCAAATAGAAGCTTAGTAAGTTCAAATAAAATAGCATTACACTACACAGAGCAGATAACAGACAATCTCAAAGAAATCACACCAGTCCCCAAAATCAACCTGCATCAAACAGCTCTGATTTACCAGTCTTCTACCTCCTCCCTTACATGCAATTGGCCTATCCTCCATTGCTTTTCTATTGGCAGTAAACTCAGACTCATGTTTGGCAAGGCCACGTATCAGTGTGGTTGTGAAGAAAAGCTTTCATGGCCTGTCTATCCTGGTTTACATCCCATTCTCTCTACTTATGCAACTCTGCACTCTTGGGCAGGATACTCTAATCTATGCTGTTTCCTTATTATTTTTTTTAATGGACATAAGGTTAGTGTTTACTTCTACGGCCTTTATGAAGATGAGTTGATTAATTCATGTAAAGAACTGAGCTCCAAAAATGCACATAAGAAACCCTTAGTAAATTTTAGCTATTATTAGATGTGAATCCAAAATTGAAGAAAAATAAGGGATCTGTACAAATTTTCATTATGTAAACTAAAAGATGAAAGAAGTATGAATCAACTTTAAGACAGAAAAATAAATTTTACATTTGGCTTTCAATTAAAATCAAACTAGGATTTATATAATATTCTGAAAATGTATAACATCTGCTTCAGAATGTAGATCACCTGATGAAGAATTTAAGAGATCTGTGGTCTAATGATTGTCTGAATTAGACTCCACGAAGGAAATCAGAAAATGAAATGGAACAACTTTCTTTCTCCAAACTTTCCCTCTATTGGCATACTACTTGTATATCTGTGTTTCTAACAGCTGCATGTATGCTATAATTACAATGATCCAAGAAATAAAAAACACTGAATAATCTCCAGACTTGATAAGGTTAGCAGAGCAGACCATTTGAGAGGTAAAACTTTTTCTTAGGAGTTGAATAATGTTAAATTTGATTGGATCCACTGATAACCATAATTTCTTCTCCTAAACATTCTGCCTACAGAGAAACACTGGTATTCAACAAAATTATACATTTTCTTTTAAATGATAACAAATAAACCAAAAATCAAAGATCAAACCAAGTCTCATGAACAAGGTCAAAAAAGATTTAACTATCATGCAGGTAAAGGTATTAGTAACGATAGCTGAACTATTCTACTAGGGTGGCTGCATTATCCAGCTCTGCCATCTCCACTGATGAAAATAACCTGGTAAACACCAGAACTTTCCCTTGCTTTATGGCCTTGGGGTGAGCATACGTTTTATTTTGCACACTTTATTACTTGCTAAAGAGAGACAGTCCTGAAAAAGAAATGTGGGTTCATATGCCAAACATTCTGTATTCTATAGACAGTCTGAATTGATTAGTCTCATTTACCATTTTTTCTGAACTGCAATTGTCCTCAACTCAGAAAAACAAAGAAACAGAACCTGCTAAGATCTACAACTTCCCTCCTACTCCAGATCAAAGAAAATGCCAAGGAAAAACTAAATGTTTGGAAGTAAAATTCAACACAAGTCAAATAAACCACAATGAGATTAATAGTCTGTAATTCTTTTTCAAATCAAACTGTAATCCCCTGCACAAATGAATATACTGATACATGTTCAAGATCTATAAAACTCATACAATTAAATATGTTGAAAATACAAATCCAAAGGATTACTTCCTCTCTCTAAAATCTGTTCTTCCTGCTTCTAACATGACATATTGTGCAACTCTGATAAAAATATTTAAAACACAGAAATGTAACACTCCTAGTTCAAACAGAAGACAGTCCTTGGTAAGTTAATTATGTGATTCTTCTATTAACCTTAGAATTTCAATAAGGCCCAAAATAAGTTTAATAGCTGGAAACCAGTAGCTACCTTCTTAGAGTCCTGAATAATGCAGTAATAAAAAGAATTTACTAATATGAAAAGGCAACATATATATCATGAGCTTATGAACTTGGGAGAGCATAAACACTTTCCCGTGGGAAGCACAACTTGACAAGACTACTTTTATATCCTGATCTGAGAGCTAAAAGTTCCCCCATAAAGATGATGCCAACGCCCTAATGCACAGCACATTAAGCCCTAATGAAACAGCAAAGGCCACATTGTTAATGCAGGCTTCCATTCAGCAATGGTTTAAATATAAGCATAATAAAGCAGATTAAAAAGAAAGAAGCTGGCCAGGTGAGGTGGCTCAGGTCTGTAATCCTAGCACTTTGGGAGGCTGAGGTGGTGTATCGCAATGTCAGGAGTTCAAGACCAGCCTGGCCAACATGGTGAAACCCCCTCTCTACTAAAAGTAAAAAAAAAAAAAAAAATAGCCAGGCGTGGTGGCCCGCACCTGTGATCTCAACTACTCAGAAGACTGAAGCAGGAGAATCACTTGAACCTGGGAGGTGGAGGTTGCAGTGAGCCAGATTGCACCACTGCACTCCAGCCTGAGTAACAGAGCGAGACTCCCATCTCGAAATAAATAAATAAATAAATGATAGAAAGAAGCTGTAATTACTTTTTTAAGAACTGGATCTCTTCTATGATCGGTCTCTATGTGAGCCTCAATGCCTCAATACAGATAGTAAATATTACATGAAGAGCTAACCAATCACTCTGCGTCTATTATTTTTAAAAATTTAAGCATGGCAATTGACAGAACATGCAGGATAAATGAAAAATTGGGAAACTAACATCCTGGTCAAATCAGTTAGCTCTAAACTAGCCATTACAGCTTCTCTTGTTTTCTTGTAAAGAATTGACATGTCTTCTCCTTTCGAGGCTGGGCATGCTAGCTTAAGGTGTTGGGGGAGAATGCGATAAATGCCACAGACTTAGAAAGGACAGTCCTGGCTTTCTGATGGCTATTTATAGTGACCTCCATTATCCAACTGGAGCTCTATCTGCTATGCAGCACAAAGAAACATTGTAATTTGACAGTATTTTTACAAAGTTGTAATCTTTGCCTCAGTCATTTGTGATGTAATTTACACAGAAGTGGATATTATCAGTACAAGCATGTCTAAATTTCAATTATTCCTCCAAGTATATTTGAAATAACTTGCACTTAGAACTGGAAATCTTAGAATTTATTTAAATTGCTGTACTTCTTTTTCCCAACTGTATCTTATATTTGCACTCAAGTCCATTCAAATTATTTAAAACCATCCATGTCAAACCAAAATATAGATCAAAGCCATAGAGTCCTTTAAGCCTTTTGCTTTTGGCTTCTGCTCCTTTTGTCTTGGCCTAAAATGCCATAAATCTATCATTAACCACCAACTGTTCTGAATGTTTTTTAAAAAGCAAGTTTAATTGAAAAAGATGAATGAATTCTTCATCTATTACTTCAATTAGCTTAAATTATAGATTTATATAAATAATTCCTAAAATTGAATGCTTATTTGTCTGTAATACTCATATTTACTAACATCTTTATATCAGAACACACACAGGCCATTAACTTACGATATATTTCTGACAAAACTGCATCAAAGAAATTCTATAGTCAGCATTTTATCTCCCACAGCTTTTAGCCTCCACAAAGTTTAACCGCCAAGGAAAGAATCTCTCAAATAGCATTTCAGCAACACAAACTTGTGGGTAAAAAAGGAAATTTCAGATCTGTTTTTATTCATTTTATGCATATTGAAAAACTGTTCAATATTTATTTCAGCATACAAATATTAATAAGTTACTTATCTTCAGACATTTTTCTGCATCAGTATCTGGCATATGTGCAAAGCATTCAAGATTAGCATTTGGCCTACAAGTATATTCAGTGTTATCCTCACAAATTGAAGTTAACCCTTTAGACTCATTTCAAAATCTAGTCGTTTGTTTGAAACAATCACACACTGTTTCCACAGATTACTTTTTTCCATTTTTAGCAATATTATTTATCTTGGAAAAAATCTGATCCTAACAAGATTATGTTCCTGCATGCTCTTTCCTACCACTTTTTGTCTTCCTCGCTGTGTGCTGCAAGGATTTAGTAGACAGCATGGTCTAGGATCAGCTGTTTTATTTCTAGTTCTATTAGTTCAAACTCAGATAGCTCACACATCTGTTTTACTTCTAAAATCACTGCCCAGGAAAAGTGTCCAGCTCCTTCTACCCAAACATAAACTTTACTATAAATAACTAAGAACCTAACAAATAACTGTTTGGGGGAAATGGAAGTATGTTTAAAAATCTGAATTCCTCCAAACTATAGGCCTTAGTAATCTTCTTTTTTAGAGCCTTCCTGACAGCCTAGATCAGCTTCCCTCAGAAGTTCTCCCCAGAGTGAACAAACTGAAACTCCTGCCGGAAATCCAGGTATTAACATCATATTACTTGCTAATTATAAAACACCATTTCACATACTGACATTATTCACTTCCAACCCTTTTATCTAAAACACGTATTTGCTTTCCAATCATAGTTTGACAGCAGAGTGTATCTGACATAAGACAGTGAAATGATCTTTAATAGACAGCAGTTCAAAGCATGTAGCTTTCATGCATAATAACTATGTTGGCTTAATTTGCTGCTCTGCAGAAATAATTCTATTTGTGGAAATTCACAAACTAAGATGGAATTTTTAGAGTGCTTTACCAAGATGAAACGCATTTTAAGAGTTCTTCTTTATATCTCCCTTAAAGTGATAAGATTGCCATTCTGACATTTAAAGGACTCAGAAATTTTTCTTCTGATTCTTCTTACAAGTATTGCAAAATATGTTCACTACCTGTTATGTATAACCTCTTTGCCTGCCTTTCTTAATTGGCATTAAGTCAACAGAGAGGTTTGAGGCAAATGAGCTGCAGCTATCGAGTTGATAAAAATGACTGATATTTTAAGGGATTTATTTCTTTAGTTCTCTGGTACTTCTAATCATTTCTAAAAATGGTTACTAGTAAAGCTGATATGTTTTGAAATCCCCCTGGCCTTATAATACAATAAAAATCTACAAACTGTAACAAAAATTAATACACATTCTCAAGCTTACCATGAGTTTTAACTATGCTAAAATTAATAAAATTAAATGTATGCATTTATTTAGACTCAGTTCCGTGTTTCATTCTACTCAAATTGTAAGTTTCTTTTTTTCCATTTCAAATATGGCATAAACTAAAGACAGAAAGATAGATCAAAGAGGTATACTGTTTTTAATAAAAGTAAAAATCTAAATTATTACTAAATGCTTTCATAAATTATTGCCATTTTCCTTAAATGCAGAAAGGAATGCTTTATTGGTCTGTACCAAGGCCCTTCTGGTGTCCCTAGTACTTACAATCACATTTACTTCTTTTTAATCAATGTAAAATGTTATTTGCCAGTTTTCATTTGCAATTATTTTGCCTTTCCAAAAGTATGTCTTTGCAACCATCGAAATGGCCCAAATCTAGTCAGGACGAATATAAAATCATATCCTAATCCAAGATACAGGAAAGATCCTCACTGAAGGGAAGATTATAGCAAAAGCCTTATAATCTAAAACTGTATCAAGACATGAATTATTATCATGTACAACCATGAAGATTAATAACATTTCTGGAAGACTGTGGAAACATCAAATTACCACGAAATATGTCCAGAAATGTGAAGCTTAGCTAATTCCATGAACAGACTTTTCCCAAACTAAAAAAAAAAAAAAAATGCTAGGATTGTTTTCTACAATAAGAGGCTAAGAGTTGTCTTTAGACAACTCCGAATATACTTGCATGAAGCAGCTATGCAGTGTGTCCATCTCTTCTGCTAGATTTAGCAGGCTACCTGTCTGGTATTGGGACCTTGGTTTTAACATGTATTTAAGAATTCACATTTCATTTCTAATAACTTTTTCTGTCCAAAGAGACAAAACAAAGTACAAACCTGCACATCATAGGTCCCATTTAGTAAAACAGGCCTTGAAGAATTGATGTCCTGCAGCACACCAGAAAACACTGAACGGTTGACCTTCTGGAAGTCTTTGGAATGGCTGAACTGCACCATGTTATGAAGGGCCAAGATTTTGCTGTCCAGCTCAGCATCCTGCCTGGTGCGGTTATGCAGTCCTAAGTGATACTTTCGGAAGTGCTTAATCAGATCTGTGGGGTCGTTGCCATAGTAACCATATCCACAGATATTGCATTTAAAGTCCTGAAGCTCTGGAGACAGAGGTGCCGGGTCTGGGTTGTCATTCACCACTAAGTCAGTTTTGGATTTATTCAGTCTTACACCCCCATCTGAAGGCACTTGTGGGTTTTTTGAGGCCACTGAAACTGGGCTCAAACCTTGACAATTGGCTTGACCACTGTGTGCTTGCCCTGTTTCCTCTGTAGCCTTTGGTGACATCTTCTGATCTTCCTTTGTCTCCAATGAGTCCCCTGAGGGGGTGCAGGCCGTATCTTGAGGGTCATCTGCCTCTGCTCTTTGAGGAGACTTCAAGGGCTCACAGACTCCCCCAGCAGCTGGAGATGAGAAAGCCAACATATTTCTGTCTGTCACCTCATCATGCGGAAAGGAGGAAAGGTTTCCTCCCTTACTGGGGCTTTCATAATTGAAGCCAGCCTTCTCACTCAGGACTGCGCTTTTCAAGTCCTTCTTACTGCTAGAAGATGGATCTTGAACATGCAAGCTATGTTCCTCTGTATGATTTACTTCTGCAGCATCACTCTGATCCGTATTTTCTGACATCTGATCTGCAGAAAATTCTTTGTTCTTTCCAGATACCTTGCTTTCTGTACCTATAGGCTCCAGGATCTGGCCCTCGCCTTCACTCGCAACGTTTCTCAGAGGGGGGTTCTTTTTCCGGACCATATCTGCAAAGATACAGGGTAAAGGCAGATACAATGTTATTTGAAAGTTACAAAGATATAATTGAATCTGGAATATTTTACTTATGCAAGTTTTTTAAGGTGCATAATCAAATGCTTCCTCTAGGAAAAAAGTCAGTTTTAAAAATAGCAAAAAGTTGAGACTAAAACTAACAATTTACATTTAGAATTACTTTTATAACCAAGATTGGCTCACTTATTACTTTAAAGTTGTTTTAGGAATAATGAAGGATTTATTTTTATTACTAGGTCTACCCTCCCTATTACTTATTCTTTCCTGAAAATATATTTTTATCCAATTTATTCTTTCTATTGTAGCTACAATGTATATGCATGCTTATATATTTATATATGTTCTACATTATGTATAATATGTATACATGTTATGTTTATAAAACATATATATTTGTTTATATTTATAGAAGATATCATGTTTATTTATATGGTACATATATGTATATATAAATAACATAAATTGGAATTCAATATTGTTACCCTATGCAACCAGGATGTAAATATAGTTTCAAACAAAGTATCTTCATACTCAAAAAGACAGAAACAACCATGTTATAAACAGAGTGAAAACTGCCCCATCACTTTCAAGAAGCGGAGGATGACAAACGTTCCAGCTCTGACCTACCAACAAATTTCTTTAAGCCACATTTGGGGCTTGCCTGAAAGTCAGAAGGAAGACCTGGTATGCATCACAGTGGTCGGATCAGGTTTTCCTAGGACTCTGTCCAGCATGCTGGGGAACCTAATAAGCTCTGGGTATCCATACACAGCCTGATGAAAACAGTACCTGTTCCACCAACAAGAGCACCCTGGAAACTGACTAAGAAAGAATATTGAGCTTCACTCAATGATATTGTCCTTGTATTGCTCAAAACAGCAACATAGTAGCAGCTTCCTATTGTTCACCTTAACACATTAGCTCAACCATGTCTCTCAAGTTTAGTTAGTGGCATCAGTGGCGTCAAAAGAATACTGGAGCAAATTCTTCTGCTGGAGTAGAATGAGTCAGAACTCTAAGAATATAAAAAACTAGGAAACAATTTGTGTAGTGTCAAGTAAAGAATGCATTAACAAAGGCTGGATGAGGTCTGGGTTCCGTGGCCGCTGTTTCTTAATCACTCAGCTTAAAAAAACTATTGAGTGCTGTGTAAGTCATCACCACAAAGGTCTCTTGGAAAATTCCACCTGTGATATTCTAATAAAACAAGCCTTCTTTGTTAGCTGACTCCACCATAAGGACTAACAGAGTTAGTTATACCACAATTATCCAAAACGTGCTGAGAAAATCCAAATTAATAACATGGTTTAGTCATTTTTATCTGTAATTTCTCACAAGTACTGAAGAATCACACTGATTTTGACTATACAGGTGTACCTTTGCTTCTGAAAAGCTGGTCATGAAAAATTTTTATAATATGAATTACTGAACAAGAATAGTACACTAGAGCATAAGGAATCATTTATAAAGTAAAAATGTGCCATAGTGAATGATGTCAAAAATGGTATAATGATACTTAAGAAAGTACACTGGGCCAGGAGCAGTAGCTAACACCTGTAATCCCAGCACTTTGGGAGGCCACAGCAGGCAGATCACCTGAGGTCAGGCATTTGAGACCAGGTTGTTCAACATGGCAAAACTAAAAATACAAAATTTAGCATACCATCTCTACTAAAAATACAAAAATTAGTGCACGCCTGTAATTGCAGCTACTCAGGAGGCTGAGGCAGGAGAATTGCTTAAACCCAGGAGGCGGAAGTTGCACTCCAGCCTCGGTGACAAAAGAAAAACTCCATCTCAAAAAAAAAAAAAAGAGAGAAAGAAAGAAAGTACACTGTTCTACTGAGACATCAATAACGTTATTCGTCAAGTATCTATAGAAGCTCCTCCCTCTTGGAACAAAATATACATATACGGGATGAAAGAGTGAAGTTTCAAGTGAAAGGGATGGTGCTGAGGCAATGTACATCTGCCTGACTTCTGGAGGCAGCAAGAAGAATATGAGCTTCTTACCTCTGTGTCATTCCATTAGGCCCTAAAATTAACTAAGCTTGATAACCACTGTTAAAAAATGAAACACTGGCAAACTAATTTTTTTTTAAACATCTGCATTTCAATGTCTTATGTGTTATGTCAATCTTTGAGGAGTTCTCTATTCTTTTGTCAAAAGTGACTAAAGAAGCCCTGGGGATGTATGAAAATACACAGAAGACTGAAGGGCAACTTTATTAGTAGTCAATAAAGGGAAAAAGGGGAAAAAAAGACTAAATGGGCAAACTGAAGAAATTAGTTATCATTTAAAATATAAGTTTGAGCAAAATATGCATGGTTTTAACTTGGCCTACAGAAGAGGATATTTTAGGCTGTAATCAGATATTCCTACACATAAAAATGTGGAGGCTTGATACAACTTCTCTTACCTTTCCCTCCAGAATTTCCTGATTGTTAATACTTTTCAGTACACATAATGTCTTCAGTAACTATTACAATATAATCTTCCCTTACTGAATAACTGTATCATTTATATTTTAACTGTTTCTTCTTAAGACGACTGCAATCTAACAACATACCACCTAAATGAAATGAATAAGTTAACACAAAAAAAATACAAAAATCCTGTATCAAAATATAGTGCTCATGAAGAAGTCAGAAAAAAACAATCTAATTCGTTAAGGTTATCTTTCCTTTAAAATGAAAAGAAAGTGGTTTATGCCCATATGTTAATGCCAGGGTGAGTGACTGGGAAAATGACAACATTTTAAATAGCAAGGGAACCAAGATAAAATACTTAAAAGTGAATAGATCTAAATACATTAATATTTTTTAAATTAACTTATTTTTCAAAACAAAAAGAAGCTTTAGATCTTGTTGATTTATTGTTACACTGAAGAGATATAATGGGTCACTAGTTTAAAATCTACTCAACCAGCATCTTTAGTGACTGAGAGAAAATACAACTTAATTAAATTATCATCTTTCTAAAATTTCAGTCCCTTCTTCTACCCAAGAACAGATACTTAGAACACTTAAGACTCATGACTCCTTATGCTGAATAGAGTCCTTAATAATATACATTGCAAAGATCGTTAAACTGCTAAAACTTCAAAGAAATATCAGAAAGGTCATTTGGGTTTTATTTTGCGTTGTGGGGGCAGGAGTATGTTCTTTTAGTTGCTGTTTTAAAAATCTATGTGCTTAATTTAGTTGACTATACTTTGAAGTAGCTATAGAAAAAATAATTTTTTACTAGAATTATATCATCATAATTTTTCAGTGACAGATTATATAAATATAAGCACATCTGTCATACTTCTAAGTGGAAGAAACTCTTCTAGCAAGTTGTAAGTTAGATACTATAAGACTATAGCCACCTTCAAGTTATTATCTCTAAGACAAATAACAGATTGCATGATGTTTTACTATGTGCCAAGAACTTTTCCAGTTAACATTTTCACTTGAAAAAATAGATCACATACTTGTAAAATCATACCCAGCATTGACTTCATAAGGCATGTGGCTTTAGAGTGCTTTTTACAATTATTAATTCTATTAGTCAACTAGCAGGAGGCTAATGCAATTGTCTTAGAAGACGCTCGGAAGACACAGAAGACATTTTGAGAGCTGATCTGTACATCTGCAAAACAAAGCAAAAAAATATTTTCCTTCCTAAATGATGTAAACATAGTTTAATGTATCACACCTAAAATACATTAATATGCCGGCATCATAGGCTGCCTGAAAGACATAAAATCATGAGCAGATCTTGAGCAGATTCTCTCCCTCCCCTGGGTTTTAATAAAGCAACAGGAGAAGGAGGAACATGAAATAAAAGCTACAAGACATAAGTTATTTTCATAACAGACTGTGACGTTGGTGAAATTATTTAACCTCTAAAACCCCTTCAACCCTAATGACCATAATACTTACCTACATTGGGGTGTGGGTAAAAGATCTTAATTTGTAAACACCAACAAAGGCATTTATAGGGAAAATCTTAAAGCAATTAAAATACATAATCACATCAATGAATGCTGTCATTAGTTTTGGCAACTCTATTTTAAACTTTATCACCCTGCTACATAGCAATATCCTTCATGCAGACTACCTTACCCCCAGAAAAGTTTAAAATGTCCATTAGAGTAAATCCACTGTGAACTGCATTTTAGATAATGGGCTAAAAGTGAAGTTGACAAAGATGAGGTAAAGAATTTAAAGGAGAACTGCAAAGCTCAAAATTGCTATTTTAAGTCCCTTATTTAATTGTGAGATTAAAAATTGAACTCTGTGGCTATGTAATAGTCAGCAGGCCTACATTTACATTATTCTCCACCTAAACAGCCCATATAATGAGAAAGCATATTATACATGCCAAGATATTTAAGCAGGTTAAAAATATATGTAGCTTCCCCCAAGTACTTATTTGTATTAATTTTCATTGCTGAGCTATAAGACATTCCATCTGTAAAAATCATAAATTTCTACTCTTAATTAACTGCATTTCCTTCTAGGTAAAACAAATCTAAAAGCTTTCTTTGCTTTCTTAGAAAAAGTGTTTACTTTTAGAAAAATAGGAAAGTACACTATTTCTGTTACAGTACAATTTAGACAGATTTATGCAATAGAAATAATCAGCATTAGGGGTTAGAAAAATAATTCTGATAACTATTTTATCTCACTATTTAAAGTGCTTAAATACATAAGAAAAAAAATCTTCTCCTGTAGAACACTGATTCATGTTCTCAAGAGAGCACCTTTACAGCAAAAGGGATTCGAGTTTTCTGTCATTACCTAGATATTGAAAATTAACCACTAGTGATTTAGTTATATTTCATATATTATATATAATATAAACATATACATGCATACAGTTATGACATATTCTTACTCCAACTAACCTTGCAGTAGATAATCAAATAAATTATTCAACCAAAGAAATCATCTATCACAGTAATTTGAAAACAGAGCTTAGATCACACATCAACTCAATGCAGAAGAACTAAAATTTATTTCCATTAGATGAGAAACTCCTTGAAGGTAAGAGATGTAAATTCTATATTCTTTGTAGTATCTTGACCCTAAGCAAAGTAAAGAATCAAAACCTGAGTAAGACTGGCATAGAAATTGCATATCCAGTTTCTGCATCTGATTTAAATCACCTGCTCATGTGATCAACAGCAAATCCATTTGCTTCTCTGAGCCTCTGTTTTTACCTGTACAATAAGGGAATTTGAATAAATTATTTTCAAAATTCCCCCACCTCTGTGACTCTATAATGGTTCTGGTTAATGGTACTTCAGTTTTACCTTTAAAATGTTTGTCCAATTGCATTGAAAGAGTATAGAATAGTGAGCCACCTACTACTACTAAGGATGGTCTAAATACCACTGAAGCCTATCTTTCCCTCAATTACTCACTTCTCCCAATATTCATTCGTTCAGTAAATAATATCCAACCTCAGCTATGTGCAAAACACATTAAGTAAGATGACTTTAATTTTATTATTTGACATTAATTTAAGAAGGAAAGAGAAGTTTAAAAAGCAAGGAAAATGACTACAAGGAACTCCTCTTTCTCAAGGAAAACTGAAACTTTTGAATATCTTTCCAAATATCATTTCATATACATATGTGTGTGCATATATATGTACACACAGACACACACTACACTCTAAATAAGACTCTAAAAAATCAGGAGGGCAAGATCCTGTAATTGGACCTCAGTTTCAAATACTGTTGCATATAATTTTTAATTATAAGTAGCAGTTCTTATTTTCATAATATATAATGACAGATGACATTTTCTTTTTGTTTTTCCAGGTTACAAAACTTTCAAGTGTTTGGAATCAAAGCTTAGCACAAAAAGAAAGCCATCATGGTCTTCGCCTTAGTAAATATGTTTTCTTCCATGCTTGCTTGTATCACGAGTGTAAGAATACTGAGTTTTCATGTAGCTTTTATTTTTTAAAAAACTTTTAAGAGAGAGAAAAAAAGTTTCTTTTGATCAAAAGTCCCCACAAAGAATTTAAAGAATTAAGCAAGTGATAGCAAAATAAAAGGAAGGTCAAATCTTGAGCCTAGAGCAAACTAGATAGCTTCCATATGAACAACATATACGGTTCAGTTTTGAAAGAACATATGTGTTTGCTCATTGGTTTAGGGGGAAAAAAAAAACACTTGAATCCTGTCTACTCCATGTATACAGATCAAAATCAGATTGCTTAAGTGAACTATAAAATGCAAGAGAACATTGTTTATCCAATTCACAAACCCAAGAATCACTGAAGGAGTTTAGATGTTTTTTGTTTCTTCAGATTCCAGGGCAATACTTCAATGGTAAATCGCTTTTTTTGTAAACTGCTTCAAACTTCATAAACTCAATGTCAGATCCTGTTCTTTCCTATCCATTTCTCTCTCTTTAATTTGCTCTCTCTTAATTGACTGTTCCCAAATTTTTTAAAGGTATTTTTGAACATCTTAAATCTTGTTAAGTTTTAAATGTCATCACCTTCAAACAACTTCCATCAAATAAATCTCTTATTAATTCACATCAAATTAATCCAAAATGATCACTTCTATTAACATATGCTTTAGAACAGAAAAGCCCATTAATAGTCATCTAGACACTAAAACTAACCCAAAGTTCTCTGAGATAAAATGCACACTATTTAGATATCCTATTTCAAAGAGTTTTGATGCTAGCCCAAACACATTTTATTAGGCTTTTCTTTCATCTTGCTATGTTCTTTAGATTTTACATATCTCATTTCAAATGCACTAGTCTAGGTAAAAGGAGATAGTGTGGTAAGTAAACAATAATGTCCTCTTTGCCAAAATGAGTCTTCATATAGCCAAATACATGTTAAAGAAAAAAATTCGTTAAACATTGTACTTTCATGAGAAAATATCTAAAAAAAAAAAAAAAAAAAAGCACCTATTTCACTAACCAGGGAAGCTGAAATGGAGCAAGACCACATGATGGAGCCTCAAAAGGCAAGGCAAATTGATTATTTTTCCTTTCATAACAGGTGAGAGGCAAATGTATTAAAATCCCTGATTTGAATAAGATCACCATTTCACTGTGCAAATTGAGAAATGTTACCATTCGTTTCCCTGCAGAAAAATAGTTTTTCCTTTCGTTTTCCTCTCAATAAATAAATAAATAAATAAACAATTAAAATATCTGCAATGACAACTGTTGATTCACACAGTCCAATCAATCTGACTTTGCATTTGCATGCAAGTCAATTTCAACTTCATCTCTACTTCTCTGTTAAACTTGGAACATTTCGACTGCTCTCTGGGCAAAGAGCCAAGCACAGCACTTAAGTTCAAAAAGAGTAGCTCATCGAAGAGTATAAATGTTTCTATTTATCTTGATTGTTATGATGTGAATTGACATTTTATTGTATGTAAATTAGATTTTCACTCATAACAAAAATAACAAGTGCTGTGCTTTGTAGGAATGCCTTTGACTATGTTCCCAGCATTTGGTGAAAACTATCTTTGGATACTAAAGGTATTTTTTTTTAAGTATTAATGTTGCTTTTTTCTGTTTTCCAATCTGTTATTCAATAGAAAAGAAAATCCCAATTATTAACTCAATACGCCAATATAACTAACAGCTTTCTTAGTTCTCTTTTAAGATATCTGTGTGAATCACTGCAAATCCATTTGGTAAACTGATACACATATACAGTATAGTGAATCTAATAAATGCTTACCATAAAGATAACATAGTGCAATTAGAATGCTCGCTGTCTTCACAGCACCAGTAAGCCAAGTATATTTGGTAAGGTTTATTATTATTATTAATAAAAGTGCCAAATGTAATGTAAGATTAAAACAGATGTTGTGAAGACATACTGAGAACTTAATACTTGTAATGTACTCTGTATGTGTGCATGTGCATGGGTTTATATCTCTAAAATGAAGGGAAGTAAGTTTGTGTCTTCATATACAGCAGTTCTTCCTCATGAAACTAGGAAATAACTCATAAACCACCGTGCTGTACGACAGGGAGCCATTGAAATGGCCTGCATCCATCTGAGACCAATGGACTAAGGACAACCATAGAAGTATCCAACAGATAACATGAAAACATTACAATGAACCAGCTAATGCATTCACACAACAAAAGTGATTAGAAATAAGTTCAGAGTGTCAATATATATAAGTTCCACAAGGCCAGGGATGTTTATCTTGTATGTATTTTTTAAGTCCATTTAAATTAATAAGCAGTACTGATAGATGTCTTTCACATTGTAATGAACACACACTATTGATACAAAATTTGGTTTAGATATCACACTATTTAGTGCCAACTACTTATTTTAACCTAATTAGCATCATTTTTCCTTCTGACAAAAACAAATTACAAGCACACACATAGGAGTCATTTTCTCTCTTTTGTTAAGTACAGAGAAATTTTCCAAAGCAAACTTATCTTTAAAAAACTATACTTGAAAGTCATTTCTAATAATAAGATTAAATCACTTTTTTCTGACTTCTAGGATATGAAAAACTTTATGTATGGGGGAAAAAAACGATAAACATAGACTCTGTTCAAAATTTGGAGTTGGGTAAGTAAAAGACTTAGGAATCTTCAACTGTAAGAACCTTTTTTGAAAAAACATTATGGTATTTCAGAACATTCTGCCTATGCTCACCACAAGTTTAGCTAAGTTCTGTCTGGGATTTTAATACGGTAACTGTTTAAGCATAGACAACAAGAAATTCAAGACTTGTCTCTACATGCTTCTCATGATATTAGCTTCAAAAAAGAAAACGAAAGGAGATTCCTTGGACAAATAAAGTTTAATGGAAACTGTATAATATATGTCCCTCCCAGAGATCTACAATATACATTAGCAATTACAGTTTTACAAATAGATTGGAGAGGGTGATGTCTGTTCAGTTTGGACTGGAATTTCCCAATCTCATTTGGCTTTATGTCACATATTTGGCTTTATGTCACATAATTTACCCAACAAAACCAATGTGCTGCTGAACACAGTGGGAAAACCTGCTCTAAGACAGTAATGTTCAAGAAAGAAATCTAACCAAGATTTCAAAGCATGTGTAGTTAAGGATAAAAACAAAACAAAGCAGTATTCCTTCATTAACTTGGCAAGAAAACTAAGATGTTTTGCTATGAAGTGGCCTGTTTTGAAGGATTTCTTTTGTTTTTTGTTTTTTTCCATAAGTGCTATCTATGTTAAAAGAAGATTGAGGTGTATCATCATGAAAGATTTAGAATCAGAATTTTTTTGAAAGAATGTGTAGTGGCAGAGCATTACAGATAGAACATTGGATTTCAAAAAGGGAATAGATAAAACATCTAGGTAAAATAAAATCCCAGGTGTCCAAATTATACATTCATAAACATATGTGGATAGAAACTCAATGTTATCTTTGAGCTAAATAGATTATACAGATATCACTGCATAAAGAAGCTCTAAGTATTTTTTCAACTATTGTTTCTAATGCTGTCCAACTACTGTGATTCATTTAAAAGCTTGTATGCTAAATTTGTCATTATTTTATAATAACTTACATTTTATCTGATTAAAATTGAGTCAGAAACCAAAATATAGCAAAGGCTTTCAATTAAATATAGAATGTGGAAAGACCCAGAATTGCACTGAGACATCTACAGCTCATATAGTTAAAATCAGTAGTTCTCAAATGCTTGCAAATACCTGAGATCTATCCCACGTGCTCCTCCCTGGTTATTAACAAATTCTCTCTTCCTCACTCCAGTCTGTATCCCCAGACTCACCTGGTACTAACAATGAAGGACAGAAAACCAATGCCTGGGATCACAATCATGTCTAATACAGACCCTATCTCGCCCTTGAAAATCTCAAGCACATCCCACAGCTTTACGGGCTTTTGGATTTTGTTTTATCATTATTGCGTTATCTTGCATCCAAAGATTAAAACAAAAGATCAGAAATAAATAAATAAAATACAAAATAGGTTGGGTAGATGTCAAAGTAAATCTGAAACAGATCATTAATCTTAAATTAATTTTAAACACAAAGTCAGATAGAGTGGTGAGATTCAAGCCAGAGAGGATGACCACATATCCAAGTTCCCTCTGGACCCACACAGCCTGTATTTTACACATTCACATATAAGAGGAAAAATAGTGACGTGATATACATGACTAGGAAAACAGAATTCGGGCAAAAATTAGCTCACTTGTTAAGTATTTTGTAAAGGCAATCTAGTCAATCTTCACCTTCAAATTCAATATGAACTTAAGATTCTACCAAAGCATTCACAGAGCTATACATACACACACACACCTTTAGAAAAGATTTTCACCACCGGCACCCCAATTATTAATTTCTCTATCAATCTTGTTGTGGACACCTGTTTTAACAGAGTAAGGGAAATATATACATATAATTCCAGAATCAGGTGTTTTACAATAGTTCTATCAGAATTTAATTGAATGTTGAAAGAAATTGAATGTCAGAAGTAGACTTTTTTAAGGCCCACAATCTTCAATGTTGATACATATTCTAAGCTGAAGTTTTAGCTAATAACAAAAATATTTCATGCTCTTATTACTATGAGCCAGGAACTGTGCCAAGAGTGCATTATCTCATTTTATTTTAATTTGGATGAATAATCCTTTAAGTACTATTTTCATTCACATTTTACAGATAATGCAGCTAAGACATGGAGAAGTTAAACCATTTGCTTAAGCACAGACCTAGCACATGAACAAGTTGGGTCTCAAGGAATCTAAAGGCCACTGAGTTTCCCAGTGCATTTCTTTAAAACACTTTAACAACAGTTAAGCAATGCACAAAGTGATAACATTTTAAGAAACTTACAAGAGAATACAATGTACAAGATGCCATGTTACAAAGGCTGCTATCAAACATATTTGTCTGCCTCTATAGTTATGTCAAGTGAATGAATACACAATCTTCCCAACAGTCTCACAGACTACCAGCTTATCCTAGCTTTTGAATCCACCTCATAATGCCTAACACACCACCAACGTTACCAAACTACATGTCTCTAAAATGGATTCACTTCTACAAAGCCCTCTACAATTTTCACAAGCAAAACTTAGTCTTCTCCACCATCATGTGGGACCTTACGCATATCTTCTCTTGAGGTACTTCGCATGTCACGTGGAATTATGTGGTTATGTTTTAGGCTACCCCACTAGACTGTGAAACCCTTCGAATCAGAAAATATATTATGATGCATATTATCATTGTTAATTCAAAATATTAATAGATATCTGTACATATGTGATATTAATCAAAATATTGACATATAATAATTCAATATATGTAAATAGCTATATCTCATCAGTGATCTTGAGCTTTTTCCAGGTGTAACACATCTGAGGCTCATTTCCATCATTAGCACCAGCAGACTATGATGGTGATTACTGCAGAGAAATAAAGTGTAATAGCATATTGGCACAAGGGACATGCAAGTTGTTAAAAAGCCAAATAATACTATTATGACCTTCCTCACAGTGACAGGCCTACAACACAGCAGGCACTCATAAGAGTTCTTATCGGATGGACAGATGTTGACACACTTAGAAATCTCTACGTATTGCTTTTCTCTTCAAGGAAAGTCTGAATCTTTTGGTATTAAATAGGCTCAGGAGACTAAAAGCTAGCAAAATGCTAAAGTTGTCTCAACAACATAATAACAAACCAAATCAAGACATGCAAAGAAGCAAGGCATTAACTTTCTCCTTATTTAGGCTGAAAAAAGAATCAGATATCATAGCTCTAGATTCACAGGCACAGAGCAAGAAATCTACAAGTCATGAGAAATAAGAACTATTGAATTTATTTTTTTTAATGGTAAATCATAACCATGTTGGTTTGATATGGGTTCCATAAATGTCTATATAACCTTACATATCAAAAATATCTATAGACTGATTACACAGAGGAAAGTTCCTTAAAAATTGGCACACTCTCTAGATAGTGATAATTCTATAATAAGAGTACCATATCAGTAAAATGAATTTGCGTAAGTTTGTATATTTTCATGATTATGAATGTTTTATACATGAATATCATATGGTATTTAATAGGTTTATTAAATATAGAACATTTACTATAAATATATACATTTATATATCTATGTTTTATTTACAAATTTTTCATTCTATATTCTCCAACATTCCAAAATTCAAAATATACTGTACAAGTAGCATAATACCTAAAAAATACATAGTTTATCGTTTAAGAGAATAGCCTGGAACATAAAAAAAATACAGAAAAGCTTCAAACATCTGGATTAGACTCTGAGAAACTTAAAACATTCAGAAGGACACAAAACTAGAAGTTTAATTTTAAAATGCACGTGCACTCGCACATACACACACAGACACACACACACACACACACACACACACACACACACCAATTCTCACAGTATCATTTTCTGAATTTCTCAAACTGGAAACAACCGGAATATGTATCAGCAGTAGAATAGATTTTTAAAGTTGTGGTATATGATTATACAATACAATACCTGTTCATGCAACAGAATATTATGCTACAATACAAATGAACAAACTACATACAACATGAATGAATTTTACAAACCTGATGGTGAGTGTGACATGCCAGACACAAACGAATGCATATTTTCTATGTATATGAACATGTGCAAAGTTCAAAAACAAGAACTATCTAAAGTGTTTAGCAGTCAGGAGAGTGACTGATCCCAGAGGAGGAAGAGAGAGAATGGGAGGAGCACAAAGAGCTTCTAGAGTACTGCCAACACTGTATTTCTTGACATGAGTGATAGTTACACAGGTATATTCATTTTGTAATAATTAATTGAGCTGAGATTTGCACACGTTTCAGCTAAATAAGTATGTGTGTGATTTTTCAGTGGAACAGTAGTTGCTCTGCAGAGAGCATGAAGGAATACATTGAGGAGAAACCTTTAAGCTGCTATATTTTGATGAGCAAATCAAGCAATCCAGTGGAATGGAATGGGTCATTGATGCCTCAGGCTGAATTGCAGGGAAGCAAGGGCCAGGATGTGCCCTAGCAGGCAAACAGGTGGTAAAAGAAAGAAGAGAAGAGAAATTGAGAAGAAAAGAAAGTGTTCTGAACAAAAGGGATTTCAAAGAGTAAAGGGTTTGAAAAGAGAGATGAAAGGCAAAAACAAGACCAGAAAGCAACAGACAGCCCAACAGAGGAGAAGATAGTCAGAGACAAGGAAACAGGAGAGAGAAGAAGAGCTCTGTCTGTAATTCTGCTGCTGGTGGTGGTGGTAGAAGGGCGAGCACAGACACACATCTGTAGATATTAAATGTTCCATGAGGATGCACTACCTTGATTATACCACAAAGACAAGACACGTAAAGGTGGAAGAGAACTAATATTTATTGAGTACTTATTATGTACCAGCCATTTGCTTACTGGCTCACGTAATTTCCTCAGTTAGTTTTCACCAAAAGCCTCCTAGTTACTTAGTAGTCTTATTTTACAAATGAGGAAACTGGAACGGAAAGGGGGTTAAGGTAACCTGCTTACTGAGAAGACCAGAGGGAACAGATGAAAGAGAGCATATAAAACAATAATACTGTGGCTTTTTCAGAGAATTCATTTAACAAAAGTTCTGAATATTTGTACAAGGCTGAATAAATGCTGTTTTAAATGGAGTGTGTGCTAGATTCTACCTTCATCTAAGGTGATTGCTGTAAATCTATGTAATACAGTAGACAAAGGCATCCCATCTCACAAACAGAATAATGATGGGTGGTTTCTTATTTTGCATAAAAAAGGTAAGTTAATAGGTAAAATTTCATCAGTTTTAAACTTTATACCTAGTTAATATTTTCTTAAGACTTTGGCTTCTAATATCAAATGGCTTCTAATGTGTACTAGTAAGAAAGAAAGAGAGAGAGAGAGAGAGAGAAAAGAAAGAAAGAGAGAAAGAAAGAGAGAGAGAGGGAGGGGGAAGGAGGGAAGGAAGGAAGGAAGGAAGGCAGGCAGGCAGGCAGAAGAGGCAGCACACAAATGTTAAAAGGAAAACTTGAAAATCTTATCCCTCAAAACTATTTCATGTGGCATTTAGTCTTTGTTTTGTAGGTATACACAGATATAGCGCAATCACATTTTATTGTACTAATTTGCCCCCTCTTTGTATAATATGATAATTTAACACTAGTCCATGGAGCTTCTCAAACAGAACCACAAAGTCCAAGACTACAGTTATCTAAACAAGCTTTAAAAATTGGAGTTTAAGCAAATAGGAATTAGTTGACTGATCCCCCATCTATGAATGCTTTACATGTTCCAGAAGTCAAAGTATGAATAATGCTTTACATGTTTTACAGCTATCTACAGGAAATAAGCCTACACATGGACAGAAAAGGGTGTTTGTGAAAGAAGTAACATAACATGCAGGAAAAAGTATCACTCTACAGTATTATTTAAAATTAACCACTTTCATTAGTCTTTTGAACTTTTTGTAAAATAGTAACCGTGTTAACTGATTATTTCAAAAGCAAATTACTACAGATTTCACCTAAACAGTATTGATATCTGGTAGTATTAGCACCATCTTCATACCTGCTAATGATACCTTGTTTATTGAGCCTGCAAACCTGGGTGCTATTCAGAAAATACAACACTATTTTTTAAATGACTTCGTAAAATAGTTAACATATCATGAAAGTATGTAACAGTACTTTTAATCTTGTTATAACATTAAGAATGCCCTGTTTTAACATCGAAATAGAACAAGTTATATTAAATGTGAGACATAATGGTGGTCATTAAGAAAGAAAATTGTAGCCTATTAAGTGTTTACCATCTTCCTAGGTTAAAAAAAAGAAAGAAAGAAAGAAAAGAGAAAGAAAGAAAGAAAGAAAGAAAGAAAGAAAGAAAGAAAGAAAGAGAGAGAAAGAAAGAAAGAGAAAGAAATAAAGAAGAAAGAAAAAACAGGTTGTTGTGAGGCCCAAAATAGCCTGTCCTGGTTTACTGAAATAAAAGTGGAATTCTCCTTCATGAAGTATCATCAATGTAATCCAGATGAGCTAAAAGAATAGATGAACCCTGGTAAGTAATGCATGTAGTCCAGGGTATGAACACTGAAAAAACCACATGAAATACTTTGGAGAGTGCTAACAGTGCTAACCAGTTAAAAGATAGCATTGTTCAAGAATATTTTCTGATGACCAGAATACTGCTTGAGAGATGACTGCTATAGTCTTTGATGCAGTAAGTTAGAATAAATTTAGTCACGTAAAAAAGTCCTATACTTTATCCATTTGTGCATCTATAACTTCCCTTTCATGAAAATTCTGCAAATAATTATCCAAACAAGCTGATATCAGAATTTTTTTTCCAGAAACTAAGGTCAAATATATTTGCTGGCATCTGCACTAATTTTGCAGTAAATCCTATTTTTGGGCAAATATCATATCAAGTGATATGATAACTGATGCTCGTAAGTCAAAACTGACATAACATTTATTCATTCAGCATATTTTTTGAGGGCCAATTATGTGTCAGGCATTGAGTAGTGTTGAGTAAGGTGTTGAGGATACAATGATGAACAAGGCAGAGAAGAAACTACCCTGAGTGAGCTTAGAGTCTAGCTGGAGAAAAGAAATAAATAAACAAAAAAGAGCAGTGCCTGGTCTTGGTTTGGTATAACAACAAGGGGTTCTATGGGTAAAAAGGAAGAACACAAATGAGGATAGCAAAAACTGGCTAGGTGAAAAGAGAGGATTGAGTGATTCCAACAGAAGAAATGGCAGAAGACCTGAGAATGCCCAGATAAAGACAGAATGTGACTGAGAGAAGTTCAGTGGTATTAGCAGTTTCAGTGGTATTTGGTTAAATTTTTCAACTCTATGAATTAAAAGATTAACATTTACATTTTGTGGAAAATTCCTATTTTCCTGAAAATATTAGATAATAATGTATCACATATATTCACAAAAGTTTACATCAAGTTTTCATACAAAGTGTTTACTACTGGATTATGGATAGTTTTTCTACAAAATTATGTCCATTAAAAAAGCATTACTGAAATGACATTTTTTATTAAAATATTCTCTGATTTTGATGCAATTTTTCATTGAAAAGATGCCAATAATCCTGTTTTTCTTAATCATCAGGAATACATATAAACATGTAAATATAATCATTGTTCTACCTATTTACATATTAATGTTTATATACATACATATAATTCATTTTAAATTCATCTCTTCCTAAAAGCTTAACATTCTGGCTATGAAGCACAAGACGACACATTTAATTTCCAATAAGGTTCCTGTGTACTGTGCCACAGATGCAGAGGCAGTGATGGCTTTAAAAGTCACTTTTGTCCGACAGGTTGAAAAATAAAGTGCCAATGTAACATCAAATGTCATACATACATCTACTTATGGGCAAGGGCACTTCAGACTTCTAAAATTTCCAATCAATTCATTTATTCATACACTGTGTTTATTGGACATAAAATGTTTAAATTCGAAGATAAAATTATTGCTCTCTAAAAAGCTACCTACCTTTGTTAAAGAAATAAGGCTTACATTAAACATCTCAGTAATAATACAGGATGAGACATGATTTAGCACCAAAATGAGCAGTGCAAACAGTAAATTCCCTTAAAAGTAATCAGTAAGCACTCGGCTGGGCGTGTAATCCCAGCCTCATGCCTGTAATCCCAGCACTTTGGTAGCCGGAGGCAGGTGGATCGCTTGAGGCCAGGAGTCAAGACCAGCCTGGCCAACATGGTAAAACTCCGTCTCTACTAAAAATACAAAAGTTAGCTAGGCGTGGCGGCGGTTGGCTGTAATCTCAGCTACTGTGGAGGCTGAGGTAGGAGAATTGCTTGAACCTGAGAGGTGGAGGTTGCAGTGAGCCGAGATTGCACCACCACACTCCAGCATGGGAAACAGAGAGACTTTGTCTCAAAAAAAAAAAAAAAAGTAATCAGTAAGTACTAAATTCTTGCTATTCTTTTATGGGTATGACTATTTCTATTATTACTTTCGTTTATAATAAAGTAACCAATGTGATCAATGGTGGAGGAAACAATGGAGATGAGAGTGAAGATTATCCTGAGAGACAGATAGGAATTGCACAGCTACAGGGTACAGGAAAGGGGATTCCAGCAAACAGGAGTAAGAGAAAGAAAAGGTTTTTTAACAAATTAACATATGCCAAGAAACAGAGAAGAATCTAGGTTTAAAACAAATGGCTCACATGGAAGACGTGGTTGCCAAGGTTAATAAGATAGAGTCTTGAATCCCAGTTGATGATGCTGGACCACTTGCAGAAAGCAGGAAGCCACTTGAAGTTTCTAAAAAGAAGAGATTAGGAACACTAAACTAGATGTGGTGTGATGTGTAGACTGAAGAAGGAAAATGTGGAAATAAAAAAAGTTATAGATTTCAAAACAAATCTTCGACTCTGATCATAAATGGAAGATGAATATTTAAAACCTCAGAAATACCGCACAGGTTCAGATGAAAAGATGGAGTGACTGATCTACCTGTGTGAGACATTAGTGATGCTGGATTTTTTCAAAATTTATGTGCTATAGTCATCTTTATATTGGTAAATTGGAGTTATGACTATCAATATTTTATTCATCTGTTACATTTTTTGTATTCTTGCCTGGAGAGTGTTCTTTTGTTGTGATTCATACTGATAATCTCACACCATAATACAGTCTTCCATAAATCAGTAGGTGCTGCTTAATAAATATTTACTGCATGAACGTATTGAAGTTATTCATGCTGACTGAACAAACTTCATGAAAATTCCTGAAAAAACAGACTTAATCAGCTGACGAACTTAGCTCTTGACACCCATCTATTTGTTTCCATTGATTGCCTGACTGTACTTAGTGTTTCATTCTGATCCTGTTTATCCTGATCCATTATAATTCTTAAGTTCTTATACCTGTATCATTTTATCAGGTTTTCCAAATTATTTAAAAACATAAATTTATGTCTCCCAAAACAAGCCAGATTTTCCCAGTCCAACTGGAATCTTTCCCAGAACTTGGTCAAAACTCCATGTTGATCCCCACTAGTACATCCCACGTAAATCAGTAGTTAAAATAATGGCCAGGAAGGCTTCAACATAACACATCTCTTTATTTCAAGTCAGATCTACAGAAAGGGAGACTTAACAGACCTCAGATTTAGGTGCTAAAGGTTAATCTAATATTCCATTTTACACCAAAACTTCCTGGAAATCACTCAAGTCTCCCAATGACTCGCTGTCCAGATGGAGTTTGATTTTGAAGTAGGAACACTATAAAGTCAGGGTACTTTTAGACAGAGGTTAGTAACCTTTGTGTCCATTCCAAAACACTTGCTTTAAGACACTGCAGTGGAGAGCCCGAAGACACTAGTGCAATGAATACAATATATTGACTTGTGAATTTGTGTTAAGGTCATGAAGGTACCTTTAGGCACAAGCCAACACTGCCTTTAAGGCCAAAAAATTTGACATTGTTCTCAAGTGAGAAGTAACAGACCCCACAAAAAAGGTGTGGGCAGAGATCTCCTTGTAGTTCCAAAAGCAAATCCTGGCAAAACTACCCCTTTCCCAAACTTGGGCAGAATACAGACAGAAATACACACACTTACACAGTTTCTCACACACACTCAGGAAGTACACAGATTCAAAGGATTATGCAAGCACATTAACCAAAATGAATGGTGGTTTTGGCCAGGTTTTTAACCCTCTTCTTTGAGCTTACTCACATCTTTACTGTCTTAATTCTTACAATAATACACATAACTGGCCTGTTTTAAAAAGATTTTTTAAGGGAATAAATAGGAAAAAATAGTACAAATCAAATGAATAAGATAACGTACGCTGAAATAGATTGCAAAATGCAATGTGCTCTAATTTCTTGTATTCCTCCTATTCTTCCCCTATTAGACTATAAACTGCTAACAGGTAGCACACAAAGTGGCCACTCTATGTATACTGAATGAAGATACCAGCATCCAATGGGAGAAAGAGGTACGTTCTGCACAGGTAAATTCAATCACTATATGATTTAATTTAATTAATTTATTTATTTATTTTTGAAACAGGGTCTTGCTCTGTTGTCCCAGCTGGAGTGCAGTGGCATGATCATGGATCATTGCAGCCTTGACCTTCCAGACTCAAGCAATTTTCCTGCTTCAGCCTCCAAGTATCTAGGACAACAGGCATGTGCTACCCTTCCAGATTGATTGAATTTTATATTTTTTTGTAGAGATGAGGTCTCCCTGTGTTACCTAGACTGGTCTCAAACTCCTAGGCTCAAGCTATCCTGCCACCTTGACCTCCCAGAGTGCTGGGATTATAGGCGTGAGCCACAATGCCCAGCAGTCAATCATTATATGATTACAAAATGCAGGCAGCCAAACCATTTTAAGTGAAAGGATAAAAGCAAATTTGACCAGATTTCTCTTGTTTTCATATTTCGAAGTCTTTGACTCCTATGCTTTAAAATCAATGTTTCTCTTAAACAGCTTGCACACTAAAAATACAGAATAAATCAAACAGTGGCCTGGCATGGTGGTTCATGCCTGTAATCCCAGCACTTTGGGAGGGCCAAGTCGCTCGATCACTTGAGTCCAGGAGTTGGAGACCAGCCTGGGTGATATGGTGAAACCCCATTTCTATTAAAAAAATTAGCTGGGCGTGGGGGCACATGTATGCAGTTCCAGGTACTCCAGAGACTGAGACAGGAGGACTGCTTGAGCCGGGGAGGCAGAGGTTGCAGTGAGCCAAGATCGCACCACTGCACTCCAGCTTGGGCAACAGAGTGAGATTCCCTCTCCAAAAACTAATACATATTTTAAGAATAATGTCTCTTTTGACAAACTGAGAGACCTTAACTTCTTAAAGTAGTCAATAGTCAGTAACTGCATGTATTATTGACAGTATAGTAAATGTATAGTATGTTATAGTATTAGCAACATATACTTTTCACAGTATCAAAACATCTTGATTGCATTGTCTGTATCCAGAGATTCTTAAGAAAGGAAAGATTAAAAAATAATTTAAGCATCAACTTTACACTTCATAATTTCAAAATTTTCCAAGAAAAAAACATTCTCCATAAAAGGCACTTTGCAGAAATTCCTCATGATGGATTATTAACTTTATGTACCTCTTTCTACCTGAACCTGGTTTCTCCTAATATCCATCTATATGTTAATTGGAAAAAGAAACACAGGTTCACTATGGGAATGATAAAACAATATCCTCTCTTTGAGAATGATCTTTTCTTTCGCGATGGAAAATATGCATTGTTTAAAATCACTGAAGGAAATAATATTCTCTCCTCATTCCACAATTCCTTCCCAGGCCTGCCTTTAGGAATCTTTGCAACAACAAAACCATAAACATGTAGATTTAAGCTTTTAAAAGACACAGGTCTACTGTTCAAAACTGTATCTGTCAGTTTTATTCATGTTCACAGGAGCAAGTAAATCATAGTGCTAATAATGAAAATGCATAAAAGAGCTGGTCTTTAGGAAAAACCCTGGAAATGAATTGTTGGTAACTAACACACCTAGAGTACCAATGCCTGTCTTCAGTATGTGTTCCAAGGGACTGAAAGCAATATAACTTTACCTCATTTTCTTGACTCCTAAGGTTTCTATAAGTGTTGAAGGACATTGTCTATGTTCAAATTTGGAGAGGCTCTCAGTTAGAGGTAAACTCATGTATTGAGAACTAAGTTTTGGATAACTACAGTTCAAGACATAACACTCTCATTTATACCCACTCTCCCTTATGTAACAGGTAAGCCTCTGAGGTTCAGAGTCTGACAATGGAATGTCTACATTCATTCAGGTATTTAGGAGCCACCATGTGGGAAGCAATTCAATTGTTTAAACTTGACTTTGCCACTGAACTTGGGGGTGGGGAGGTATTGCAGGGAACAGTCTGGATTCATCTGTATCAAGTTTTCTGTTTTGTAATATAACTTAAAATATTTTTGAAGAAATATGGTAAAGTGATTATCCTTCTGGAACTAGATACACTGACACTGTCACATTAACTCACAGCTTGTTAAATACTGTGCAATCTTTCTATAACATTCTTTGTTATGAGACTAGAATCAGCATATGGGAATTGCTCTTTTCCTGCTAAACTGAAGTCATTACTAACTACTCATCTGTGACATGTACTCATTCTTGTAACCAGGAATTTTAGCTTCACAAAATTTAGAAACTGCCGCATTGTTTCTTGGCATTGCTTTCAAATGTGACATCATTTAAATTTTGGAATATGCTGTTTTAGCAAATACACTAGTTGGTGCCAGGTTAAAGATGACTGCCCATAAAGGGGCAGCCGGGTCTCTGTAGGGAACAACCACATATTATTCTTTCAGTCTATACCATCCCACGCCTTTCACCAGAGGCACAGTGAATTACAATGAGCTCAATAATGCATTTCAAAATGGGTTATCAAATTACCAGCCTATAGAAATGGCTTCCAGTCATTGAAGATCTGTACTGAAAAACTACTGTGATATTGAAATGAAAACTCCATTTTCATTTGGGAGGCCGAGGCGGGCAGATCACCTGAGGACAGGAGTTCGAGACCAGCCTGGCCAACATGGAGAAACCCCATGTCTACTAAAAATACAAAAAATTAGCCGAGCGTGGTTGCACACATCTGTAGTCACAGCTACTCAGGAAGCTGAGGCAGGAGAATTGCTTGAACCTGGGAGGTGGAGGCTGCAGTGAGCCGAGATCGTGACACTGCACTCCAGCCTGACAACAGAGTGAGACTCTGTCTCGGAAAACAACACAGCAAACAAAACCAAACTAAACCAAACCAAAAACTCCATTTTCAGTTTTCCTAATTTCCAAGGTCTAAAATATATGTGTAATCCCAGCACTTTGGGGGAGCTGAGGCAGGAAGAATTCCTTGAGGCCAGGAGTTCAGGATCAGCCTGGAAAATACAGCAAGAATCCATGTTTACAAAAAATTTAAAAATTAGCCAGACATGGTGGCTTGTGCCTGTAGTCCCCCCATTAGGATGCTGAGGCTGGAAGTTCCCTTGAGTCCAAGAGTTCAAGGCTACAGTGAGCTATAATCACTCCACAGCATGCCAGCCTGGGCAACATAGCAAGACCCTATCTTTTAAAAAAGAAGAAAAGAAAAAAAATACATATATATATACATATATATTCACTTATTAAAAACACTATAATAATAGTCATATATATAAATATGAATACAAACAGAAACATACAGATGGACCTACTGACTCATTTATTGCTGAGCAAAAAAATAGAGAACTGTGTTTAAATGACAAAGATTACAGAAAATCAGTATCGTTCACAGACTCTGAAAGTCTTATTTTGGAAATTTTTGTATGATTTCTAGAACTTCTTCCATTATTTAAAAACTTACATAACCAAAAGGGTAATTCTAATCATCTCCTCAATACACTCTGTGAGCCTCCAGTTACGAAACTTGTGAATTTTATAATCTAAATACAATTCAATAGCAGCACCTACCAACAAAAATTTAAAATTGGCACTCGCAGTCAGGGACATCTTTTCTATCAAATAAAAAAATAACTCCAAAGGTGTAATTTCTCCTAGAAAATACGAATGGCATCTATGTCAGTGTTTAAAAAAATGCTTTGATAACCTAACCCCAGCAAAAACATTAGTAATTTTAATTATTTTATTATTCCCTAAAAAGATATATTTGGTTAATGTTTTATCTCTGATATTAAAAACATGCTTACTTCATGAAAAAAATATATATATACAGGCACACCTCGGAGATATTATGGATTCAGTTCCAGACCACGACCATAAACTGAATATTGCAATAAAGCAAGCCACACAAGTATTTTGGTTTCCCAGTGGATATAAAAGCTACATTTACATTATACAATGGTCTATTAAGTGAGCAACAGTATTATGACTAAAAAAGGTATTTACTTAAAAACATTCTTTATTACTAAAAATACTAACAATCATCTGAGTCTTGAGCAATTTGTAATCTTTTTGCTGGTCTTGCCTCATTGTTCATGGCTGTTCAGGGGAGGTCTCTGCTGAAGGTGGGGGTGTCTATGGCAATTTCTTAAAACGGCAACAACGAAGCTTCCCACATCAATTGACTCTTCTTTTCATGAACGATTTCTTTGTAGCATGCAATGCCATTTGATAGCATTTTACCCACAGTAGAACTTCTTTCAAAATTGGAGTCAATCATCTCCAACACTGCTGCTGCTTTATTAACTAAGTTGGCGGAATATTCTGAATCATTTGTCATTTTAACAATGTTCACAGCATCTCCCTCAGAGTAGCTTTCATCTCAAGAAACCACTTTCTTTGCTCAACTTTAAGAAAATGCGACACCTCATGCATTACTGTTTTATCAGGAGATTGCAGCAATTCAGTCATACCTTTAGGCTCTACTTCTAATTCTAGTTCTCTTGCTATTTCCACCACATCTGCACTTAATTCCTCCACTAAAGTCTTGAAGCCTTCCAAGTCATCCATGAGCTGCAATCAACTTCTAAACTTCCGCTAATGTTGATATTTTGACATCCTCCCATGAATCACAAATGTTCTTAATGACATCTCGAATGATAAATCCTTTCCAGAAGGCTTTCAATTCACTTTATCCAGATCCACCAGAAGAATCACTATGGCAGCTATAGCTTTACGAAATGTATGTCTTAAATAATGACTTAAAATTTGAAATGTCTCCTTGATCCAAGGACTGCAGAATGGATGTTATGTTAGCAGGCATGAACATAACATTCATCTCTTTGTACATCTCCATCAGAGCTTCTGGGTGACTGCGTGCATTGTCAGTGAGCAGTAATATTTTTAAAAGAATCTTTTTACAAGTAGTAGGTCTCAACAGTGCACTTCAAATATTCAATAAACCATGCTGTAAATAAATGTGCTATTCTTTAGGCTTTGCTGTTCCTTTTATAGAGCACAGCTTGGTAGAGCAGATTTAACGTACTTATTAATGGCACCAGAATCTTTGAAACGCTAACTGAGCAATGGATCCAACTTCAAGTCATCAGCTGCATTAGTCCCTAACTAATCAGCCTGTCCTTTGAAGTTTTCAATCCAGGCATTGACTATTCCCCGCCAGCTATGAAAGCCCTAGATGGCATCTTCTTCCAACAGGAAGCTGAAAATCTCTGCTGAAAATCTGTTGTTTAGTGTAGCCACCTTCATCATTGATCTTAGCTAGATCTTCCGGATAATTTGCTGCAGCTTCTCCATCAGCACTTGCTGCTTCACCTTGTACTTTTATGTTATGGATATGACATATCTCTTTAAATGCCATGAACCAGCCTCTCCTAGCTTCAAACTTGTCTTTGGCAGCTTCTTCACCTCTCCCAGCTTTCATAGAATCAAAAAGAGGGTCTCGCTCTGGATTAGGCTGTGCCCTAAGGGAATGTTGTGGCTGGCTTGATCTTCCATTCAACCACTAAAACTTTCTCCATTTCAGCAAAAAGGCTGTTTTTGCTTTCTTATCATGTGTGTGTGCAACAGAGTGGCATTTTAAATTTCCTTCAAGCACGTTTTCTTTGCATTCACAACCTGGCCATGTTGCACAAGAGGCCCAGCTTTTGGTCTCTCTCCCTTTTGGCATGCCTTCCTCACTAAGCTTAATCATTTCTAGCTTTCAATTTAAAGGGAGAGACATGAAACTCTTCTTTTCACTTGAACACTTAGAGGCTACTGTAAGGTTATTAATTGGTTGCGTTTCAAAATCATTGTGTCTCAGGGAATAGGGAGGCACAAGGAGCGCCAGAGACACAAGGGAACAGCCAGACAGTGGAGCACTCAAAACATATTTATCAATTAAGTTTGCCATCTTATATGGGCATTATTCATGGGTCCCCAAAACAATTACAATAGTGACATCAAAGATCACACACCACCATATCAGATATAATGTAATAACAATAAAAAGGTCTGAAATATAGCAGGAGTTTTCCAAATGTGACAAAGAGACATAAGGTAAACACATATTTTTGAAAAAAATGGTGCAGATAGATTTGCTTGATGCAGGGTTGCCACAAACCTTTATTTATAAAAAAGGTAACGTCAGCGAAGTGCCATAAATGAAAGTGCAATAAAACGAGATCGCTTGCGTATGTGTGTATATATATATGCATATTACACATACATACATACACTTAGCGTCAAATTTAGGATACGTGGTTATAAAACTTATCTCAGACTCATATCGCCGTAGAGTTCACCCTACAGTGGCTATGGAATCACACAACTTCTATTTACTATTCTCCTGCAGAAAAACTGGGTGATCTTAGTAATAACAAACCATTTTTATTAAAGTGCTTACGATCATGTAGCATATATCCCAAGTATTCAAAAAAATAAAACTTCTAAAATATCCAGAGAGAAGCATAAAACATTATCTCTAAAATACTACCCCTCAAGAAAGGTTCTGATGTATTCAAAATTAAAATAATCTACTGAAAAATAAGACAGTCATTAATTTTGAAGAGGAATTTTGTGGTCATTTTGGAGAAAAGAAAGAAATTTCATGAAATTAATGCAAAAAACTTACTATAAGAGTTAATACCTAGCTATCAAAAAGTTATATTTTTTAAGTCACGTGTAAAAATTAAGTACTAATACAAATATTTTTAAAAAATTAATGATAGCATAGGTCATTAAAGGTCCAAAGCATAAGGCAAAGATGTACAATGTGAAAAAACAATGCAAAAATACTTCCTGCAAGTTTCCAATTTAGACCTCGAACTCACCACTATTGAATACTAAAGCTTATAGAACTGAAATTCAAACATAATAGAGCTTTTGAATTTAAGGTATATATTCTACCAAAGGGATGACACTGAGCTAGCTCTTTGGGATAATATAATGCCACATTTTTCAACAATAGCTAATGGCTAGAATCCTTAGTTTATTCCTCTACATAAATATCCTAAAAATAAGTGTTAAAATTAAAAATAAAATAAGGCCTTAGAAATACTATTTTGAATAGTCTAATAAGCACTCCCATAGTTAATGATATACAGAAATTACAAAGATTAGAAACAAAACAATCATTATCATTATTTTAATAATAAATACTCAGTCCTTTGACATTCACCAAACCTGTTTTACATGTCTTATCTAAACTGATTCTTCTCCCAAAACCTGTGCCTAGGTACTATTACTCACAGCCTATGGGTGAGAAGACGTCACTCTAGAGAAGTTACAGAATTACTTTAAGGCTAGTTTTATTTCAACAGAGCCACATCACAAAAAAGAAAACACAGCCAAAACCTTTGTAACTTCTAACCATATCTGGACGTAAGCCTATTCCAGACAATGGCATGTCCCAAAAGGCACTGTGATGACTGAACGGTCTTTCTTTTAATTTGTATTGCCCATATCTGAAGAACAAATAAACTTGGAAAGAGGTCAAAGTGCTCAAATTATGGAAAAATGCAAAATAAAACAAAAGGTTTAGAAAATATGGTGATCCACATTTATGACAACTGAAGTAATAAGTATGCCCCTCTTACTCCAGGAGTGCCTCCTCCAGCCATGAGAAAAATATATGGTGGACCTAAAGTCTTTATTATGTGCATATTAAACCCAGTGTTTCTGGCGCTATGCTTTCAGTACCTTTCTTAAAGTAATTATTTAGTTAAGACGTTTGAGGACAAATTGTAGGTATTAATAACTGTTTTAGTATTATTTTTATCATAAGATCATGGTTTTCTTTTAAATATTTTACTTTAAAAAGAGTTGCCATGTTAAATCATCTATTAAAGGGACAACTTTTTTGTAATAAAATATCTCAAGTTTTAAATACTATAACTTATAAAATCAAATCATGTTATCAACTGAAAAATTCTCCCCTACAGAAAGCAATACTAGATGCTGAAGTGTTACAAATTAATAAGAAGAAACTAAAATTTCTTATTTTTAAAAATTTATTTAATTAATGAAGGAATCAACAGATAAACTCTGTTACCTACAAGTTAAAATAGCCACCTCACATCCAGTTACATATCAACTATTTTCTTTACCTACTGTTAGGCATCTCGAAATCACAAGGCAAAAATGTAGCAGTTGGATACAAATTATATGAATGAATATAGCTCAGTCATTGCAAAATATGTCTTGAAAAAAATTTCAGAACAGCTCTATTAAAAATACTAATTTTCATGACACGGCCTTACTAATATGGACTTCTAGAAAAGGAAATTAATAAAGAGGGTGTAAAAAGCAAGCCCTGAACTAGAATTAATTTAAAAATAAGCTTGATGATGTAAAGAAGGCAAAAACTTAGGGATCCATGTATAGCAACTGTCTTAAAGTTCATAATTTAAGAAAAATACAAAGGCCTCAGTTCCCAGAATGCTAAAAATACAGTAACCTTAGCCACTCCAAAAGGCTTCATGTGCTTGTAAAACTATTATATTATCAGGTAAATTTTGATTTAGTGAATATGACTTTATTTACAGTTTCTGATTGAGAATTCATGAGACACACTCTTCCATCTACTCAAGAATGTTTGTGTAAGTAAATATACTTCAAAAATATCAGAAACACTTTAAGCAGCTCCTTGAAAACTCTATATAAGAAAGTACATGACTGATTTAAAGACTAATAATACATTTACATTAATAAAAATACTAGTACTTTATCTCAATTTTAGTTATCTCAATAAAAAAATGAGCAATTTAGTTATATTCATTTGGGGTTATTTTTTCAGATTGTCCTTTGTCTTATTCTTTGGCTCATTAATAACCTATGCCATCATTTTAAATTTTTTGTATTTGTATTAGTACTTAATATGCGACTTTAAAAAAAACGACTTTTTGATAGCCAGAGATTTCCTCCCATGGTAAGAAACTCTGTCTGCATTAATCTCATGCCTCTTACAGTTTGCCCAATGATCACAGGTGAATAATAAGATTTAAAGATGAGTAACTGCTGCTGATGAACCCAATTTGGGATCTGTCAAGAGGAAATTAAAGCGTCAAATCAAGGAGGGGCAGCAGCAAAGAGGAAGCAAAAGAGAAGACAAGAGGGAAGAGAGTTTGTGGAGAGAGGACGCCAAGTTGGGAAGTGGGGAGAAGGGCAGGCTGGGCAGGGGATGCGACGCGACAGGGCAGAGGGAGTGGGGAGAGGCGGTCAGGAGGCGGCCTCCACGCAGCTGGCAGGGCAGGCAGCGCCGGGAGAGGGAGGAGGAGAAGGAGGCTGCAGGCACCGCGCAGCAGCCGAGGACGAGCGAGGTAACCGGAGGCAGCGGGCGCACACAACTGCTTCCGCAGGACTTCCTGCGATAACACGCCCACAGCCCGGGCGCCGAGCACGCGTGGTGGCGGCCGCAGGCCCGGGGCTCCTGTGAGAGTGAACGCCAGCGACACACACGCAGCTCCTGTTGTGTCGCGGCGGCCGCCCAGGCAGGGCTGCAGACAGCAGCCTCCTTCCCAGACAGCCAGCTCACTCTCCCCGTAGCTGCTCCAGAACCCAAGAAAAGAAAATGGAATGCTATTTCTGTTCCTGATCTGCAGTTCTGATTTTTTTTTCTTCTTAAAAATAAAAGAAAAAATTGTTTAAATAAAATGTACTTTTTTTATTATTATTATTTCTCTGGCTACACTATTCACTCTAGCACGATGTATTTAAAGCTCTTTACTTTAAAAAAATCTAACCGACACACTGGATAATAACTGATGAAAGTACTTTTTAAAGTTTAACCGAAACCACACTTTCCTTTTTTGTCTTTGTAACACACATAAGCCACCTCAGAATTCAAGGCTGTCAAGACCCCATGTGGAGCAGGGGTAGTTACCCAGGAGTATAAATACACTAAGAAATACAAAGCCATAGGATTATCAGGAGAGTACCACATCCATGTCATTCAACAACTTCCCCTTTCGAGAGGGTGCTGATCATAGACTTTTTACTGTAATGGAGCCAAGAAGAGACAGTTACTTAAACTAATAGATTTTTTTTTATTATTTTTTCAGTCGTGGAAAAGTACAGAGGATTTTTAAAACCCCTACTTATATCTTCAGATATCACTACAGAAAGAACACAGGTTGGATGTTTCCTGAATTATTATTAAAAACATTTGTTTAAATGCCTCATACATAAAGGTGATGGGTTTTATCTCTCTGACAATGAATTAGGGCCTAAGGAGAAAGCAAATTAGAACAGTGTTAATACTAAAAAGTCACCTAGTCTTTGAAATATTGTTATAATACTACCTTGGAAGATAGAGCAACTCAAATCTTATTCTCCAGCCAGATAAGAAACAAAGTAGAGGGAGCCTCAGCTCTTAGGGTCAGGCTGCCTGGACTGAAATCCTAACTCTCTGCTACTTGCTACCTGTTGTAGCCTAGGCAGTTTATTATACTTTCCTGAGACCCAGTTCTCTCCATTCTGTAAAATGAACATGACGGTAGTTTCTACCTCAAGTGAAGACAATACACAGCAGACTGCTCAACAAATGTGAACCAGGATCAGCATATTAAGGCGGCCCCTAATGGAAGACTAACCTGTTGGTACAGAATGCAGCCTTTCCCTGGTAAACCTAGCTCACCTATATGGCCTGTGGTTGCTCTCACTTTTATTTAGTGATCAGTGCTTAGCTGCACATCTACAAAGTCAGTTGTTACTACACGTAGCTCATTTCTATGCAAACCGTGTCCAGCCTTTGGGCAAAGTTTGCATGCCCTCTGCTCCCTGATGTTCACAAGTGAAAACACTAAGCCCAACACATTTAATAATGTCCTCCTTCCCATCATTAAAGGGCACCACACAGCTTTAGCAGACAGGAAACTAGACCAGCACACATGCTGTGCAGCTGGCAATAGAGGCATCTTCAACAGCATCCCCTCCTACATACAGTCTGATAAGGAACATTTTAATGGAGCCAAAACATCCATTTCCTTCCTCTATTTCTGCAGTTAGCCGACAGGAGAGCTGGACAATCATATCAGGGATTATGAAATGGCAATAAAGAGATTTCTAAGCCACTAAGGCTACCAGAACAGCAGGTCTAAATTTCGCCTACTCACTTTCAACCAAAAGTATGCACCCTTTCAGTTGTGGAAAAGTACAGAGGATTTTTTTAAACCCCTACTTATTAACTAGCGTGTATTCCACAGTGAAATTGTTTCTACTGCTGCTTAATTTGCAAAATCCAAGCAGATATTACTTTTAAAAATCCAACTATCTCTTTCAAAGGATTTGTAAAGTTGCTCACAGACATAAGGTGACATCAGAAAAGCATGTTGGTATAATGCAATTAGCTAAGGTTTCTAGGAAGCTTTGGAATGTTTTGTTTTTAAGGAAGGAATAGATAAATGCAAGTCCTACAAGTAATGAACTGTCCTAGAAGCAAAGAAATTCATTAAATAGATCTCCTTGATTTCTCCTTCATGGTTCCACATCCGTACAGATTTGGAAATGCACAATAATAGCAAGGCTTAATTTTCCAGAGCTGTTTAAAGTAATATTTAGGTGCTTAAGAGAGTTAAATGTTAAATAAAAGGGACTTCCCAATTCTCAGATAAAATAACTTTTTTGTTTAAAAAAAAAAGTCTTAAACTTCAAAATTGTACCCAGGCTTTTAAGATGAAATTAAAAGTGATTAGTAAAAATCAAACATTCAAAGAAATCTCAGAGGCATTGTTGTTCCAACATGAAAAATGTCTCAGTAGCTATTTTCAGTTATTACTTGATTGGCTATCTCTCAGGGAAACATGAATATTAAAAATGTTTGAGAAAAGAGGAGTCCACTATCCTCTCACTGCCATAAATCTGGGCATCTCAAAGCAACTTATGGTTGTGCTCAGCTCCTACCCCTACTCATCATGTTAGATCTCCTGAGTCTAAATCACTCTTGCCCCTCAGCATGCAAGCACTGGACCTACTTACAAGTAACTTTCATCCTGAAGCCAAGACATAAGCCGTTGTCATCAAACATCACAATACAACCTTTGGGCCTGAGAATATTCAACACACGCAAGCTAAAAAGGCACATTTCTGACTCATGACCTTAGAACCTAACACTGTTATCCTCAATTAAGGACACATCATTTATCATCTTGCATCTCTGATTACTTCATAGTGTCTCACATATAATATCAGTAAAGTACAAGACAGCCTGTGTTCTCCTTTTTCTATGCTTTTCAAATGAATCCAGGCTTCCCCTTTGCCTCAGTTTCACTGACACTGTCCTACTTCACTAAATGACATTAATTGATAAAAGGCAGGATTTGAAAGCATACAAAATACAACATGCTACATTGCAACCAGCAGTATCCTACCTTACGTTAGGGCAAACATCAAGAAGCATCTATAATGTATGCAATACCAGATAATCTTTTTATTTTCCTCTGAATCCTGACAAACCAATTTCACAATTTTCTCAGTACCTGAAAGTCTATGTTGCCAGCCAAAAGTGTTCTTCTCCTATGTTCCTATTTATTGCAACACTTTTAAGAACTACTGCATCCAAGGCATTTGCAAAGGGAACAAACATGAATTAAGTATGCTCTCACTCTCCTCAGGTTCATCATGCCCAGTAGCTTCTGGTATGAGCAACGCTAAAGCCGCACAGAAATGGGAGCACAGAGCAGAGATGTTTAAACCTAAATGAGTGTAAGCAGAAAGTTTCAGGAAGAAGAATACAGAAGGTAACATACTGAGAAGCAGGTAGAATCCCTGTAGTTCAGGTTGCAGAGAAGGCATTTCATAAAGAAGGAAGAATATGAACAAAGGTCAGTGTGAGAATATTCTAGGACCAAAAGGCACTATAGTAAGGATTGACTACATGATGTAGTACAGATGGAACTGGTAAATTGGAGGCAAATTGAAGGGTCCTGAATGCCAAGTTAATGATGATAAACAAGTTTCTTAGCATGTACTTATGGAGGCTGAAGATCACTGATACTGGAACTCAGAACCAACTTAGGTCTAGAGGTGAAGGCTCTCGAGTTATTTCATTTGGATAAAAAGCTAAAAGCATAAAACCCTCCAAGAAAAGTGCAGAGATTAAGAGAAAATTCAATGACAGACTAGAACAAGTGTGGCAGAGATGCAGTGCCTGGAAGCCAAGCCAGAAGAGATACTCAAGAGAACGGTTGGCAGCATCCAATTCATCTGAGAGATGCAGTCAGATGGAAAGACCATTGGGGCTTGGCTTCCATGAGGCTACTGGTGACTTCAATACAGCAATGTCAACAAACAGAGGAGCCTTGGCAGATATCGCTTAGTTAAGAAATGGAGATTTACATGAAATGAAACCCAGATTTGGGCATTCAATCTTTTCTCCACTCCGAGGTTATTTTTATTCTTATGTCCAAGTAGGTTTATCTTTTATCTGAAACAGAATAAACTCCGTATCTGACTTAAAAACATTCTAATTAATAAATCTCAACAAGCAACGTTTTAACTTTATGCTATGCCACTTGCAAGTTGAAATCCATCTGGAAATGAATAAAAAGTAGCCATTTGTTTTGTTTTACCTCATCTAGTTCTAAACTTTCAAAGGAGCTAATTCAATATTTGTTGTTACCTAAAATCCATCCCCTGCTTAAATCCTAATCTATCTCTCAGCTTCATTAGCCATGTATAAGCTACAGATTTGCATTTTGACTTTTCCTAGATTCCAACAATGGTCCATAATCAATCTACAGCTGGATTATAATCCAAATGGGCAAAAGATAATGCTATTTAACTATCTTCTATAAAATATCCACAACAGTCTTTGTTCACAAATATGCCTCATGAGAACAAGTATAAAATAGTTTAAAGAATGTCTACAAAGGAGTTTTCCAAAACAGGTGACTACATTAGCATAGTTGTGATTCAGATGAATTAAAATACAGTTAAGTGTATACTGATTTATCCAGAAGGCAAATCCCTTTACATTGTGAAAATAAACATTAAAATACAGCAACTCATCTTATTAAACCTTATCTGGATATCATCTGTTATAAAAACCAACAAAAAAATAGTGCTCTCTGATAAACAAAGCCTAGAATAAGCGCTATTTTGCCTTATTTGGATCTGCAATGCCAAGAGTACATGGAAAGGTTCCAATCTCTCAAAGTCAAAGAAGAAAACAAGATATTTATATACAGGTGAAGAATCATGTAAAAAATAAATAACATTAACAAAATCATTAAGAAAAACTAGGGCTTAAGAAAAACACTGATGGGGCTTCCTTTGGTTCTATCAGGTATACAATGAATGATGAATTACAATTCACAGTCTGGGTGAAAAATAAACTTTGCTAAACAGAGATAACAGCCACAGGACGAGAAGGAAAAAAACTAGATGATTACGTAATAATAATGGAAGTTTTCAGCCTTTCTTCATATAGTATGCTCACCACACCAAGAAAAAGATTTTACGTGGGATGATCAGCATAATAGTCAAAATGGTTCCTTAACCCATTTTAAAATTGCTTTTTAGTGTTAAAGATCATTCAATAACTTTCTGATTTAATTGATTTTATCTGATGGAATAAGTAATATTATTTGCCACCAGGAAACATTCATTTGAAAGGAAAAACTATTTATAAGCTATTTATAAAAGGCTTTTCAACTGAAAGAAACATTAAACAAAACAACCAAAGTTAAAAAAAATTTAAAAAAAATAAAAAAAGACAAGGCTGCAAGGCTGCCTTCTGGCTGAGACAGAGGAAAACCCGTGCAAATGAAAGTACAATATATCTTCTTCAACCGGCAACTTAGGATGAACTGGGTTCAAATATAGACCCTGGACCAGTCCAGCTGTGTCCGTGGCCTGACACACCTCCTCCAACATTTCAAAGTCACTTCTGGAGCTATGCTCTGAAAAAGCCTGGGGACTGTCTTAGGTTCAACATTTTTCTCCATGGTATTTACCACAATTCTTTAAAACCCAGAGGTGGAAATGACAATAGCACTGGGGTTATAATGGGGCATTCACCATTCAGACTATACAATGTAACAATTAGGTCTGAAAGATAAGAAACAAGGGATTTAAGTAAAATACTTCACAAGTCTAAGAAGACAGGGAATTATTCCTGTATTTCCACTCCAACAAAGTAAATGATTAAAATTAGCTTAACCATAATTAATAAACATAAACTGCTTCCATGTCATACAGTGGAGTCATGGCAAAAAAATGGAAAGTTGAGAAATTCTAAAAGAAAAATAGAGGTATTAAATGTATATTTTAAAATATGTTCACTCCATTTGAAGTTGAAATTTATCATTCGAAAGACAGGATTCATAAGAAAAGTATTTAAAATAAATGAGGTTCTTTTATTTTTCTTTCACTAGTTTTTTATAAATGCAAAGGAGGTTATGTAAAAAACTACTTATGGGTTTCCAGCCACATTTTAATAACTAATTGCACATTTCAAGCCTAATCTCACAGATGCCGTCTACAGTTTTTCAACCTGCCAAGGGGACTATGACTGTTATGAATAAAAAAACGTCCATTTCATGGAAGATTAAAAATATCCTCAATTCAAATGGACTATTTTTTAAAATACTGGTCTCTATGTAGATAAATGTTAAAGCTGCTTTAAGTTAAATGGTAAAGAGTAATACAAACTAGCTTCTTATTAATGACTATTTTCATAACCAGTTTTTCAGTACCAATTAGATTTTATCTAAATAAATCCAACATTTCTATTACTAAGGTGTTTGAAAAAAAGCATTAAGCTTAGATTTTTTTCGTACTAATTCTTTAACTTTCTGTGATAACTTCTAAACATTCAATGCCCATATCTAAAGGTACTGGTAAAGAAATAATGTGACTATATCAACTGAATCATTATATGATCATCAATTTCTCACTGTATCCTAATAAATGACATTTTAATTCTATTCTCATATCCATGTGCAAAAAGAAAAAATAAAGATGAATGACTCTTAAATATTACACAGATTTCCTCAGCAAACATCAAAATCATCTAGTGTTTTACATATCAATTAGGATGGTGAATAGACCCAAGTTCTAGTTCAGTCCTTTAACCAAGTAGGGGCAAATCATTTTTATCTTCAGTTTTCTTGTTTGTAAAATAAGATTATGCAAGAATGAATAGTGGCTCAAGTCCCTTCCATCACTCAGAATAAAAGATGACTCAATGGTTACTCTGATATACCTGAAATAAAGAAAAACAAAGAAATAAAACCAAACTTGAATGGCAGATTTTAGACTGACCAGCTGAAGACAGTTCCACCATTGAGAAAAGAAGTGTTTCCTTGGCCGGCGTCTATTTCTCCATAACAGAATGTTAGAAGAATCTCAAGCCTAAATCCGTATTTTTTTCCTTTTGTGGGAAGCTGAACATTGTACATGTTTGCACAATGTGTCCATAGCAGAATAGATGGTGGCCAGCTCTTACAGTGAAATCACAGAACTAAGGGAGTAATCTCAGCGACTACACCATTTACCCTACATCTGACTTCAGATAGGTGATTTAATTTATTCTTCTATTTATTTGTTTTTGTACATGGTTTTATTAATGTAACTGAATGAAACGAAATGTACATTCTATTTGGCTCAGAAAGTCAGCTAATATATTTACATGATCTTTTGTCAAAAAACCAGTTGACCAATTATTTTTACAATGGTGTTTATGAAAAGAAACCCCCACTTTCTCCCACAATAAGAAAAGATAAAAGGAGCTATTGAATTTTTCATAATTTATCTGTACATACAGGCTCTGAATTAAATAGAAAAACATCATCCTGCCTCTTCTATTGTATTCCAAATGGGCAAATTTTTAAAATTATACTTTCAAAATAACACATTAACATGATTCAAAGTCAGTATATTATCTTAATTACACAACACCAATGTGATTACATCGGACCAAACGTTTTGGCAAAATGTTTGCCTGACATCACAGGAACCAAGCAAGGCAGTGGCTGGTTGAAATGCCCAAATTTCAACAAAATTATTGTTAGATACACTCTACTAGCAGTGGAAATAATAACCTCTCTCAGAATCAATTCCACTTTTCAGGGACTAGTATGGGTAATGTATTAAAGATACTAAGTTTGCAGTTTGGTATCTTAAATTTACTTAGGGCCTAATGCATTTATTCCTAATGAAAATGTTTTCTAATAGTATTCAAGATGTATGTGCAGAGCTGTTAGTGTATAGCAGCAGCTTATTTGTTTTTACACATAATTATAATTTAAGAATGCTGATCATCTCAAGCAAAGCAGTTGAAAATACAAAACAGCACCAAAAAACAGAGAAAGTTTCCTTTATTCTAAAATGTCTTTACATTAAAATATGTCAGGTTAAAGTCTCCACTCTACATACAGATTTAATTTTAACCCTGTGTTTGGGCAGTACTTTAAATTTTCTTATCACTTTTAGAGAATTCCACAGAACTATCTTAAGCTAGTTTCAAGTCTGGTAAAAGTTATGAGGTTTTTTGTTTGTTTTTTCTTTTTCCTCCCATCAAATTTTCAGATATAAAATGTATCATGTCTACATGAGAAACAACTAAACATCATATTATTTTACATCGTTCATAATTTTCAATTAATGACAAAGAATACTATATGATTTTCCAACATCACTCTTTTTTGAAGTGAAAATGATTTATGAAAGGAGTTCCCTCTAACTATTCCTTAGAAATGACCAAAATATCTTATCACAAAAAGGTGTGACAGAACTGAAATCACTGATCTATCAATTTCTGATGCATCAAAAAGTTTCTGAAAAAAACAACACAAGAGAAGAAAATACAAAATAAGTGCAAAATTCGTTTGTGTTTTATAAGAAATAACAAGGTTTCTGTAATAAGAAAATCTTAAAAAGAAGTACTTTCTCTCCTTTCTGAAAAGCTTTAAAAGAAAAAAACTAAGTATTTCAAAATCAATGGACTTCAAGTAATCCAAGAGAATTTGGAAAACATTTCTCTAAAAACTAATCCAGAACACAAGGTGTCAATTTGGAAATAATGGAAGCATATTTCGTTTTAAAAATCTAAAACTTTTTAAAGACAAAAATTCAAGCTAACATCCCAGTGATTAACTCTGGAACTGCTTAGCCAAAAACAACTTCGGCACTTAAAACATAAAACTGTCAATTTCCTCTGCTTGGAGACAAAACATACAAAAAGAAAACATTCACTGTTATATTTTCCTAGACATGAAAGACAGAACTAACTCTTATAAAAGGTGATCACTTCGAGTATTTCTACCTGATATGATATTCGTCATTGCTCCGAAAAATCAGTTACAAATTTTAAACCTTAGAACTACTAGATGGCTACTATTCTAGTTTACGTTACTCCCTAAACTTGATGGAAATACAATCATTTGTTGGACTACACTAAATCAACTCATAAATATGTTAAGCAGCCTGTGACTGATGTTATTGAATTTATAAGCTACCATAAGTAAGTAAACTCTTTACTATAGACCTCAAAGGGTTGATAACATACTTGGCATTCTACTTCTTAGGAATTTAAAACATACTGATGGTGAGAATCTTTTAAGTATTCTTCTGCCCTAAATCCAGAAAACATGACTTTCAAGCATCATCGATGATTGAATGGTCAAATTCATATTTATAAACTTGGAATAGAGAGTTTGGTGGAAGTACTGTGTAACTAAAATTGACTTTTTTATAGCCAAAGCTATGTCATAGTTAGTGTTTATAATTGTTTCAAAATTATATAATTTTATTTAATTCTATTCAATGCATTTCCTCATAGAAATGGAATAGCAAAGTCCTACTCAATAGCAAACAATCAAATCAAATCAAATCAAGTATGTAAGCTTCTTCCTCTTCTTAGACACTGCCCCCAAAATGGAAAAGTTATAAAGTAGTTATAAATTCTGAAGCTTACACACTTTTCCACTGAGAAGGTAAATCCTTACTCCTCCAGAAAGTAAAATATGAGACCCCACACAGTGGTGGCGATGGGGTACTAGATATTTGATAAAAAAGAAAAAATGATGATAAAGCAGGGCAGAATAAGCCAAAGGAAGCATGCTTGGTCTTAGCACAATTTTCTTTAGCATCCTAAAATCAACGACATCACGCAGCCCATGATCTCTGCTTACTCTTCTGAAAACCATTTAGAGGATTTTCAAAATGTAAGGATTCTAGTTGTGCTTCCAAATGCCAAATTAACTTACAGGACCTTCCATTCCTGAAGGAAAACAGCACAGTAGCACACCAGAAGCTAGAGAATGCTTTTCGTCACGCAAAGCCGGAACTGATGAGTGTGACCCCAATGGGGTTTATCTAAAATTCCTAAGTACAACAGGCGAAGGAGTCAAAGTTTTCTATGTCAGAGATACATAAATAAAGCCATATGCAGCAACCATTCCTTATGTTATCATGGATTATACAGTATCCTAGTCCCCCTTCTGTTCAGATATATACAATCTCTCTTTTAAAGAAGGAACTGAAAATGGGAAAAATAAAAATGAGGAAAATTGGCTAACAGTAATATCTACCCCCAGTTTTCCAGCTCTAATCATTATTGCTCTCATTTTCAAAATGTCCGTATTGCGAAGGACACATTGTATTGTTCAGGAAGTGAGAAGAACATGTATGTGCATAATTACATGCTAACAGTGTTATACTGAATTATTCTGGGAGCAAAGAGTACACGATGTACATAAATGTACACAAATACATGTAATGCTAAATACAAATATGTGTAACACTAAATGTACACAAATATGTGTAACACTGAATACGCATATGTGTAACACTAAAGAGTTAAATGGTTGACACAGTGAAGATGCAAGATCATGTACACATATTTACACATAAAATGTGTACATTATGATTTTAACTAATGATCTAAAATCTTACTGACAGCTTTCTTAAAGCTTATCAAAGTAAAAATAAAAGGTAAAATATGTTATAAATAATTAGAGCATTCCTTCAAAAGCATAAGTTGTTTTAAAAACCGGACTTTAAAAATAGAATAAACAGTTATGGGATAGAGTAAAATAGTTTATTATAATTGAGATTTAGATGACAGTGTGTTTCTTACAGTAATTTACCACATCATACATCCAACGAATGTAATGCAAATGCATTCTAAATATAAAGGAGAAACATCTCTTAGTGTTTGTTTATAAGTTACAGAAAATAGTATTTCATATTTTTCAGTCCTTGAATGTGTAACTGCTTACACTGGCGACTTGTAGATAAATTATTTTCTAGAATCTTCCTAAGTTTGCAGAACTGAGGAGCAAATTTTGCAATAATCTTTTAAAAAGATGTACTTCTAATATTAAGTTAAAGACAGCTTAACATCATTCATATTTTTCTATTTATAATTTAAATCTATTTACTAACATAAAAATTCAGCAACCAAATACAGGTGAAACATACGATTTTAAAAGACCTCAAAGGTTTATCAAAAAATAATTGATATAGAATTATTAATAATACAACAAAGAAATGAATATGTATTGAAAAATTTAGTAATATGGGTCTTGATTAAAATTAATATATATATATGACCTGTCTTAACTTGGCATCAAAATGCAAAGCAAAAACAAATGCAAAACTTTCTTTTAGGAACTTTTATATGTTCAGAGCTACTTGATAGTATTGAGAGAAAACAGGCTGGTATATTTATTTCCACATCTTGCAAAGCTAAAGATGATGTGCAGATAATAACATCACAGAGTAGACACAAGTAGAATTTGCTTTTTAATTTGTTTTGTCCATCATGCTATCATTTCAGAACCAAAATTACAATTAAATTAACCCTCAAATAGGTGTTAGGATGCATTAAGTAATTAAAATGGGCATTACAAAGACTAAAGTCATTTCAAAAAATATGCAGTATGTTTAAATTCCATGTAGTGCCTGTAATGTAAAAACATTCTATGCAAGTGAGACTACAGATATCCTGCACGTACATGTACGCACTTAGTTAATATGAAGCCACAAATTCATATGTTGCACTTGTGCATAGCTCAGTGAAAAAAAGCTAAAACTAGATTAGTAATGCTTGATCCCTGTGCACATGAAGTGTATCATGTAATACAGAAATTAGATTCCACAAACTAACTTCTGCCATATATTTTATACTATTTATAAACATATCTGATCTTCCATATGATACACAGAGAAATTGAAATAGCAATTCACAAGAATTCACAAAAAGCCATATTGTAGAATCCAATCAGGAAGCACATGTTACATTATGAATGTTTATTGATTTGTAAAAGCTTTATACATTCTGTCCAAATTCTATAAGTAAAAACAGCTCTGAAATCCTTTTGATCTTTCTTTTTCTACAGCTAAGATATTTTTAGTGTTTAAATAGAAGTTGTGGTCTTATCTATTGTCTTATACAGTACTGGATTCATTCCTGATTACTATAACACTCAATAACTAATAATATTAATTTTTTAATGTGTGAGACATATAGAATAGATAATATAAATATGTTTACTATTCTTTATGATACTATCCTACCCACTATCAGGAATACAAAGTAATTAACAGATAAAGCTATTATTAATGCAAACAAGAGAACCATGCTCCCCTGAAAAAGAAATAAAGAAATGGAACATAAACTGTAGATACTTGTATATTTCCTTCTAACACTATCTAGTATAGAAGACAAATAGCTAACGATAAATCATTTGTTTATTCATGTTAAATAAATTTAATATGTACATTAACTTCTGACTTAGTTAAAAGTATATGGAATATTTTCCAGAACCTATTTGACTGTGTCAATTACCCTAGATACCAAAGTTGTTGTATTGTGTTGCTTGATGAAATAGGACATAGAGTAACCCTCAAAACCAGTATTACAAGCCTGGCAAATAGCATCACATTTAGGTGACGCACAGAATCCATCACCCTAGGGAAAAACGCATTGGGTCATAGTACAGAGTCTTTACATGTTCCATATTATTTCCACATAACGTTTTGAGATGGTAGAATTGTAAACTATAAAGTGGTAGCCCATAAAATGACATACTCACAAACAGTCCTGTCCCTTAACTGCTCCTCTCAACAGAAATGCGACTTTTAAAAAATGACCTCAGATGCATTTCTTAAAATACACTGAAAGGTGGCATTTTGATTTACAGTTTTTTCCTTTAAAAAAAAAAAACCCTTAGTAAATTCAGAGCAGATATAAGTATTATGATAACAATTGATTCATTATGTTTAAACTCCATACTCATTTCAAACTTTTAGACTTCATAATATAGGTCATGTAACTCCTTAAAAGATTCACGTTTCAAGCATAGAGTTAACAGTTTAGCATTCTAAATTTCACCATTAAGATGTGTCTAAGTAATATCTGTCTACATACATTCCATATATAAAATGCATCTATTATAGCATGCACATATATTGGCATTAATTCAAACATAGCAAAGCTATCGTAGATCCTTCAAGCATTTCCAGGCAATTACACTGCTAGAACTCCTCTCATATTACAGGTATCCTATGGCTAGCTACTAAAAGATTACACAAATCAAAATGTTACCTTTCTTCAAATAATGCTGCTGTTCATTATACAACAGAAAATGTTATCCTTAATCTCTCAGGAACCAAGATAGAGGTGGATTCTTGGAGCAGAGATGGTTCAGAATGGTTTGAAGCAAAACCGAAACATATTGTTTAAGTAAACCTTAAGGGGAGGGGAGCATATGCGCAATTGATGGATTTTTTTTTTTTTTGGTATCATCTTCCACAAAGCCTCCCACCAACCCCTCCCCACCACTTACCAGTAAACAATCTGCTGATATTAAGGGACTGCAGCTCTAAACACCTCCTTTTGCCTTCTTTCCTTCTTGCTAAACTATACTTTTCCCTCAGTTTTGAAGTAACAAACAACATTCATTAAATAAAAATTTATTGACAGACGCCATAATATGAAATAGGTGTTTGAAAACTTTGTAATAAATGAAATTAATCTAGACTTACTCCAAGAAACTTTCAGTATGCTGTTGTGAACAACATATAGATTAAGTTCCTGAAGTTTTTCCTAACAAATCTTTAACTAAAAGAGCCATGAGCAAAACAGGAATGTCTATTATTTGAACTAGAGTCTATAACTCTCACAAGAAAAACTGAGAAACCTATCAAGTAAATGAAAGCTGTCAAGTTTCTAAGCAGAGAACACTTCAATGCCACAAATACACGGAATGCTTTTTATGATCGTTATAAATGCCTTAGACTACACTCCTCCCTGTGTGACACTTAATTTTCACTATGTATTATTCCTTAAATGCGCTCTAGGTAAGGAAGGAAAACAAAATCTATCAGGAACAATTTGGGTTAAAAGCAAAGTCCAGGACAAGTAACCATAAGATTTAAACCTCAGGAACAATTCACAAAAGAAATGTCCAGACAGTACTTAGTTCTGACCCATCGAATGGGGTGGAGGACCCCATTTCTGGGTGGAGTATCTTTCCTCAAGGAAGAGAATACTAACACAAATCTTTCTGCCCCCTAAAAAGATTTTCCTACTTGCCAGCTTCTGAAGTTGCCCTGATGTCAATCAACATCACCAAGATGTCTCTTAACTGAAGAAAGCTCTGTTTGCCTGTGCAAAGTCAGAAAGAAAGAAATGACTATTTAATTTTTTTTAAAAGGACAGAAAAGAAACTAAAAATATTGCTTGATAATTAGGGTAAAACTTTATTTAAAATTGTAAGAAAAAAAGAGCTGCCCGTAGAAACGCACTGACCCTTAAAATTAGTGTTTCAATCTAAAAATGTATTTTTGTAAAGTTTCACCTGTGCACGTAAAAATGATTAACGTCACAAGTAAACTTCCACATTTTAGGCTCTTTCTAACAGGTGTCGCATTCTTTATATAAACATATTCTTTCACCTGTGGCCATTGATAACCTTAATTAATTAATCTCAATTGAAACAAAAACAAATGGAGTTTTTTCTAAATAAGAAAGAAATAATGCAACACAAATACCCACCCTCCCCAAAACCCAAAAACTGTTTAAGTTACGGTAACCTGAAATGCACCAGCCATCACAAAGAGCAATTGGAGAAATCCAGCAGTGCTCAGCAGGAAAGATTTTTAATAACAGATTGAAAAACAAGAATAAAAATAACTGCATCAACAGAGCCTTTCTTCCTCAGGCCACAAGCCCGTTCTTACTTGAACTTTTTTTTTTTTTTTAATGGCATTTTGGCCACTAAAACCAATCCAGAACATTATTAAAAGTTAAAAGCTACCAATTACTTCTGTCTGTTCTTTTAAAGCAAAGTTTGGCATTACGTCAGTTGGTTTAAAGAAAACAAGAAAGAGAGAGAGAAAGAGTAGGAGAGAAAGTTTCCTGCTTGTATAAACTAAACCACCAGGGAAGGTGTCTAGCCACTTGTAAAGTATTTACTGCAGGTTTTTTAAAAGCTAGAAACATTTTAAAAATTAAAAGTTTTTTTATTATTGTTTTTAGTGAAATACACTTAAGAACGACAAGTGTATCCTAAGGTCTTCTTTGGGGTGTCTTAATGTTATTTGTATTTCAGTTATAGCTTAGAATCAGAAAATGACTTCAAACGATGGTCCAAATTTGAAGTACATACATAATTTCACCTTTATTTTTGCTATTTGGATTTGTGCTCTTGGAAAAAGAAAAAAAAAAAAAGTAGGATAGCAAAAAGTAGACCGCTACGATAATAGCTACTATATGCTGCAGGGACCAGTCAAGTTTTTTCACCTAACTAATGCTTAACAATTCAAATGGTTTTCACCTGTATATCCTACTGCAACTTCAGAGATTCCTTGAGCTCAAAGATCTCTTTCTAACCAAAGTCAAGGTCTACATTATTATGTCCATCAAAAAAAGCAAACTTAAGGCCAAATTCAGTTCTCAGGAATAGGAATCACTGAGCACTATGACAGCTCAAAAAATGATCATAACAATAAAATTGAAAATATTATTTATAAAGGTCACAAATAATTAATAGAATATTTTATACAAACAAATGACATTGGCCCTACTTACATTGGAGGATAAATTTTTAAAAATGGTTATTTCCTCTGCAGCACTATTTGCTATTGAACAATGGTATAAAACAAGACTTGGTATTTTAGCATATTTACTTTAATCCACTGTTTACAGTTTTCAAGAGACAAATTATTTTTAAAATTACACTACAACAAACCTCTGCGTTAATTTTTTAATGTAAATAATTGCAAAGTATGTTAGTCTTTTCTATACATGACAAGTACTCTTAAATAATTAGATTAAATGTCTACTTGGCAAAGGCTAGAAGAGCATCTTTATATCTAAGGGGAACTCAAAAATTCCATAAATCATAAGTATTATAGTAACAAAGAATTCACTTATTTCTGCTAAACAAAAGATAAACGTGGTTTTCACATAGATAAGCCATCAAAGTAAAACCAAGTCTACATACGTCGGCATTAATTTCTCAAAACTTCAACAGATAGTAAATAAGGATGATAAATGAGTAAACAAGACTCAGAATTAGTTACCAATGGTATTAGTAGCTATCATCAGCTTAAGAGGGAGAAAAAGAAACCTATTACCTGAAAGCTTGACCTAGCAAGGATGAACAACAAAAAACGAGCCCATAAAACGCCTTTTTAAATAAAATTGATTGTAACTTGTGAGCGTCAATATTTGGGACAGAAGTGTCTGAGTTTATAGTGTTCTATGCCTGCTAAAAACAGATGCAGGCTACCACACTAGCTGTCCTGCGGAAACTAAATTAAGGAAAGGCAAATACCAAGTGGAAAGTTGTCAGCCTGTTGAATGAATGGCTTCATTTTACACACCAGAGAAATCTTAATAAGAATATATTTTAATGTAAGCCAGTCATTTTATTTTAAGCTCATCCCTTATTACAAAAATAATTTTTCCTTTAAATCAATTATAGCTACCTGCCCATAACTTTCTTAAAGTCTCTTTGTTTTCCACACAATAGCATAGTGTTGTGCATTATCGCTGCTATCAAAAGAAGAACTGAAGTTAAAATAGAATTATTTTACAATATTTGTGTTATGAAAAATATTTAAAGTCCAGTTATCAGTATTTATTCCAATTTCAAATGTGAAATGAAGTTCTAGCTCAGAAACAATTTGCTCTAAGTCCTCTGAAAACTTTCAGTAATGTCTATTTACTTCAACAAAGAAGGCAAGACAAGAGTTTATAAAACTCTACACTCTTTGGTTTGCTTTCTTAATAAAAATGTACAGATCATTAATCACATATTGTGGTTTGTATCTCTGTACATACATACACATATACATCTAATAATAGTAGTGATAATGGAACCATCACTGAAATACTACAATCATAAAAGCTGCTTTTCTACAGATGCATTCATTTCCCTGTTCTAAAGGTTTTCCTTATGAATGAAGATTTTCTTATAGGAAAGATCTATATGATGTAAATCAGAATAAACTGAGGAGTGGTAGGTGACTTAAATAATACTGAAAATATGGTAGTAGTACGTGTAACTCATTTAGGATTAGCACACTGATTCAGATCCTAAACTGGTTTTCGAAGACGTATGCAGAAAACTCTATAAAATCATTTAAAATATTACTGATAGAAATCCTAAACTCTAAACTCAGCTCAGACTTCACAGCTACTATGACACTTTTCTCCTTCCTTTAATGTTACCTCTAAGAGACAAAGGACAAAACCTAAATAGTAGCACAGACCCTTACAGCATCTAGAATTCAAAGGAGTTGCAAACTTTGTGTTAGTAACTTGCTACGTTCCACCACTTATTCAAAAAGTGTTAGACTTAGCTATTATGTGTGTAAAAGCAGTCTACACATATATATCCTAACATCTAACATACATATCAGGAAGCCATAAACATCAGCTCACCGGTATAAATAACACTTTGCCAACAGAGTACTAATGAAGCTTCTGAAGGCCTCACATTTAGAGAAATCAAGTTATAACGCTGGCATTAAGACTCTATTTCCTCCTCAGGAGTTTTATTTTCACGTTATTAACATCCAGAAATAATCATCAAACTTTAGATGTTAGTAGCCCTGTATATTAAAACTGAATCCAGAGATGTTTTTATCCAAAGGTATAGCTTTAAAAGGAAGTTATGAAATCCAAGGAGGGAGAAACTCTTAAGAATATGTTTGACTTGTTAAGATTAAGCACATCATTAATAAACTTTCACTTAAAGGTAAAAGAAAAAATCCTCAAAATGTTGGTATCATTTCCAGACTGTCCTGTCAGCATCATAACTTACAGGAAACGCTTCATCTTCCCATACAAACCCTGTATTTATTCACAACCCTGGCATACTTGGGGAAAGAAAAAAAAAAGCCCACACGATTTTAGATCCTGTTTGCTTTTTTACGTTAACTGGTGGAATATCTGAGAGAGGCTTCTAAGCAAATGAGCGGCATGTAAAACTTCACAACAGCGAGTTCAGAAACTTTCATTCTCATTTTGTCCACGTCAAGAACTGGCTGCCCGCATGACTTTCCTTTGCTGTCCCTTGCATTTTTAACTCTGGCAGCCTTTTCTAAATGATCAACTTTTTCTAAAACCAGCAGGAAAGTAACATGATGCCAGCAAGATCCATAGGTTTTAGCTTCAGAGCTGGAAGACTTTGAAGAATTGTTGGAAGGCTCCTATTTTATTTTTGCTTTGAACAATCAAGTTTTAGCCAACAACCAGGCCTAGAGTTATCATTTCTTTGCAATTTTGTCTCAGGCTCTATCTGTATTTTTCTTTTGTACTTATTATCTCTCCCAGACCCTTTCCTGTTCACCTGGTGCGTTTACAAAAGTTCAATGAAGCTACAAAAGTTCAATGAATAGGCCTAACTTGACTCAGATTTAACTTCTCCGCTGAGATTCTCACTTCACTTACCTCGCTTAAACTCTAGCCGTGATTTTCCAAAATGGGATAAGAATGAATATTCTATCATAATTTAGAGTCATCATTAAGATCCATGGCTTACTCAAGAACTTTCAAAGCATCAGTTCTGAGGCCTAAAAAGATAGAGGGAAGTAAAGCAGGTCCTAAAATTTAGTAAGTCAAAGATTCCCTCTGAAACCCACCAGTCCTTCTCACCCTCTAACTTAAATTGCTTTAGAGTCCTGGGGCCATAAAACAGTTACTGACTTCCCTGCAGAAAGAGGGAAACACCACCATCTCAGACAGGTACTAACAGAAAAGCTTTCCCAGCCACAAAAACAGCTCTGCACTTCAAACAGCTCCCACCTCCGCCTCACCCTCAAATTATTCATGGGGTCCTATTATCCTGGAGTTATGTGGAGGGACAGGGGTGTTTGCCTTGGCCTTTCAAAGATGCGTTTCTCTAGATCCCAAACAGGAACTAGACAGAAGGCAAAAGCGTCTGTCCGCCTGGATGTCCCACTGCTGTCAGGCATTTAATCACTGGCCAGTGTCCCCTGACCCGCGCGACACATGGCGCATCAACCGCACCGCAGAGGAAGTCTGTCCTTTCCTCAGCCCCTACGGAAGCGCCTGGGCTGCAAGGCCCTGCCACATGGTACCGACAGGGCACAGATCCCTGGGCCAAGCTGTCCTGGGCCGCTCTGAGGCGGGTGCACCAAGGGATGCGACACCCGCCTTCTCCAGCCCAGCTGGGCCTTTAAGGGAAAAAAGTTTGAAGCCTGCCTTTGCAAACTCTTCAAAGCCAAAGGCAGTCCTGTGCTGTTTCTCCGCTTTGGGGACCACACGGAGGCCCCTCTCCGAGACCCTCCCGACCCTCCCGAGTTCACCCAACTTACTACTCTGCATGCTGGTGCCTAGTCTGCGCCCCGCTTGTCAGGAGCCCCCAGAAAACTTGCAGTGGCGGCGGCGGCGGCCCCTCGGGTCCAACCACCTCCAGCTCCTCCGCTGCGCCCGGTAGGAGAGAATTAAAATCAGCCAGAAAGAGACAGCGAGGGGGAGTGGGGCCGTGAGGGGGAGGGGGCACCGGCCTGAAACTTCTTTTTTTGGCAAATGGGGATTTGTTTTTCCTCCTCCCCGGCGGCTGAACTTGACCCTGCTGACTCCAGGGGCTACTGCAGTTTGAAGTCGCTGGTTTCCAAGGCTCGGATGCCTCAGACCCACAAAAAGGAGGAGAGGAAGGGGGGAAAAGGGAGCAGAAGAGAAGAAAGAAAGAAAGAAATCACACGCGCAAAAAGGAAGAAAGAAAATGCATGTGAAACCCGAGAAGCCTGCGCTTGGCTTTCTGCACACTCTCCCTCGGCTTTTTTTTTTTTTTTTTTTAAAAGAAAGTCACTTTTAATTCCCAGGGCTCCCCGCTCGCGATCGCCCACATTTTGCGCACACACGAGCGGGCGCTGCACTCGCGTCGCGGCGCTCCGGGCCCGGCCGAGGGGAGCCCGCGCCCCCTGCGCCCCCCGCGGCCCCCGGCCCCGCGGCCCGCCCGGGCCTCCCCTCCTTACCTGTTGATTAATCGTCAAGAACACCCTCGGCAGCCCGAAAGATGGTGGCGCGGCGGCCAAAGCCATGAACCGTCTTCTCTTGTTTGCAGAGTTGATCTTGGATTATTTTTGGGGGGGGAGAAAAAAAGGTCTTTCCTGCCTCCCCCCTTCCTTTCCCTCCCCCCCTTATTAAAAAAAAGAGAGAGAGAGAGAGAAAGAGAGAGAGAAAGAGAAAGGAAATAGAGCAAGGATGTGCCCGGTGCCGGGTGGGAGAGGGGAGGGGGTGTTGTTTTTTGTTTAAAAAAAAAAAAAAGAAAAGAAAAGAAATAGGAAGGCGAGAGCGCGATCGAGAGGACGCGAGGTCTGGAGAAACGAGCAGCACCAAAAAAGAGGACGCTAGAGATTGCAGTGAGATCGGGTCTTTATCAGAAATGTTATCGCTTGTCAGGACCTCAGTCTCCGCGCATTACGTCAGTTTCAAGACACCAACACTATTAATATCAAAGGAGCCTTCGCGGAGGAAAGCGCCACCCCAGACCGAGCTCTCCCTTAAAGAGACAGCGCGCGTCCCCGCGCCGCCGCCGCCGCCCCGCCCGGCTCCGAGCACCCGCCGCCGCCGCCCGCCGGGACCGGCCCCGGCCGCGGCGAGCCGGCTGCGCGAGAACTTCGCCCGAGTCGGAGCGCCGCAAATGAGAGCCGCGCGGTGCAGCGACCCGGCTACCTTCCCGCCCCGCCTCTCCCCCTCCTCCCTCCCCCACCTCCCGTCTGCGAACGTGCGGGCTGGAAAAGGAGGAAAAATCGAACGCGTTAGGAAGACTGTGATAAAGACGAGGACTTACCTTGCGGGAGCGGGGGGCAGGTGGGGGGCAGGTGGGGGGCCGTGCGTGACCGCCCCACCGACGTTCCCCAGGCACTCAGAGATGCTCACAGAAACAATCACAAGAACTCTCAAAGTCCTTTTACCTTTTCCGTGGCTACTTTCCCTTCCCTCTCCCAATTAAAGGACGCAGGATGTGTGTGCGTGTGCGCCCCCTCCCCCGCCCTTTATCTGTGGCAAGAAGTCTTAGGACACCTAGTTGGTGATCAGCGTTTCCCATGCTTTTCATGGCAAGAAGGCTTGAGGAGAACAACTTGAACTCTATCCTAAGTTGGAGAAGTGCGGACTGGGGTTGCTATGGTTTTCTGAGCCAAAGAGAAGCCAGAAACTCAATGGGTGCTTTAAGGGGGTACCACAAAATAGACAAAATGGGAACATTATTCAAATGCCGCAAGATTAATACGTGCAGTTTGGGGTTTTAGTAGCAGATAAGGAGCTCTGAATTAAGCGTGACATTCTTTTTTACCTACTTTACATCTCCATATACTCTCATTGTTAAGAGAAATTGCCTCAACATAAAGTTTACTGGATTGAGCTTTTTTTTTTTTTTTTGACTTCTAAAGATCAACAATGCATAAAACATTACCATGACAGGATTCAAAGTATAGTAGGTGTTAAAAACTAAGTAAACATTTCTTGGGCGTTTGGACTTCATTTTCTTCAGTTGGGTGACTTTAAGTGGCATGTTTTTCCTCTGGTGAAAGTCAGTTTAAAGTAATTCTGTACTAAAAGGAGAAACATCTTTCCTTTTCCAAACTACAAAATGATTAAAATTAGAGTTTTAGAGAGGTACAATCATGAACCTGAGAGCCGAAGATGAAGTAATTTCCTCCAAAATATTTTTCACTTAATGATTCTTGCATCTTTTTAGAGAAAAGATAGGTATATTTTCCAAACATAAGATTATCAGAAGTGAAAAAGCCAATCACATTAAAAAATTAAAGCTGAAGCAGGTGCTGTTAGAACCTTACTCTTTTTTCTCTATGGTCTTTATTTAATATACCTAGTCAAGCAGATCCGTGATTTTTTTGTAGCACATTTATACCAGAAGTATTTTGGTACCGTTTCCCATACACTCTTTATGAGTAGAAAAGCAATAATTCTTTTCCAATAGAGAAACTAGTCAGGTGAAAAAGTAGTCAAAATACAGTTTCACAATGAAGCAAACAATATATTCCCTAAAGGAGAGAGAAGACAATGAACCTCATATGCTTGGAGTTATTCATATGTTATCATCCATTGAAATTAATTTGGGAACAGAGTTAGATTTATATATAGTCCTGCATGCAGGGAAAATTAATATCAAAATCTTCAGTAAATCTCAGAGCTACTAATGACCACCTGCATATTTCCACACTGGAGTCATTTAATACTGTCCACCACTAATTTCCACTGTAAAAAGTATTCATATATTAAATATAGACCTTTTATTTTCTTTTTTTAAGCCATAAATTAACTTGCCGATTTTTATGGAAATATGCACGGCACAGCGAGAAGCATTTTTATTAAAGGAAAAAAATAAGGATCTGAGGGAAACATTCTTTAGCTATGACTAACTAAAAATATTAAAGAAATTTTGAAATATACATTCAAATAGTCAGACTGTTTGTATTTAAAGGGTTAATATCACCTAAAACTGCTGCAGCTGGTATCTAACTGATAAAATCCGGGGCTATAGCATCTTAGCAAAGTTAAATAGTACAATTTATCACAAGGATTAGGCCCCTAATCTCCCTCTGCTCCCCAAGATTTAAATGACATTTTAAAAGAGGAAGTGATCTTCCTCTCCATCACCCACAAATCTAAGGTAATCATCAAGACTGTAAATTTATTCACATGAAACAATCATTGATTAAATTGGTTCAAAAAAAAATGAAATTACATGCTTTTGCAAGCACAAAGCCCTTGAGATGGCTGGTGTTTTTCCACCTGTAATAATACAAAATTTGACCATTAAGTGTACCCAAAATTACATATTATATGAAAAGTTAAAGCCAAAGGTCTGAGGGTGAATTATGTCTTTTAATTGAAAGGATAAAGTTACACTTCAGGTACTGAAGCCAACAAATTCATGGTCACTTAAAAATTTAATGAATGAAGTTTCACGGACTCAATCTTGCTGAAGTTTTCCTGAGAAATTAAGAATCTCTTCATGTTACTTTTTGTATTTCAAGTTAGAGTAGAACAGATCAAACTGCTGTCTGTATCAATTCATTTACATTAACCACAAAGGATCTGTAGAGAACTTAATAAAAGCACAAATATTTTTGTAAACTTTTTCAAGCAAATTATTTATTTATGAAATAATTTATGAAGAAAATTTTTACCTCATGCTTTAGATATATTACATGTGCTCTTGATTGACCCAATATGTTTAAGCTCAAAGGCCCTCATAGCATTTTTTAATTCTAGTAGGAATATTTCAAAACAACCAACTAATACATGAGGTCATAATTGTTTGACAGTTGTTTTTAATATATAAAATAAGTTACGTATATTGTTTTCCTTGAAATGTTTGTTGATTTGTTTTTCTAGGCCTGACATTTGCAAGGCAGAAACTGAATTAGGGGAAATATTAAAGATTTATTTACATTTAATACCTTCTGCTGTCAAACATATGCAAAACTCTTAAAACTATTCTCTTATGTGCAACACATTTCTGAACAATGAGGACTGGATGTTAAAATGACAACCTGTGCTTTTATAGGACACACCAGAAACTAAAGACATTATTAAGAGAAAGAAAAAAGCAAACAAAAGAAGCAAATTTTAATTAAAATAATTTCCTTATAATCTTTCATAATTTCTTGAATTATGGAATCTTCTCTCCTGGATGTAGCACTGATGAAACAGTTCCTCAAGCTGTATTATTAATGCATATTATTTATCAAAATGACATAATATACTTTTTCTGTTTTATTATTTAAATATTCTTTTCCCCCCTTTTCTTGTAGCTTATTCAGCAGAGATACAAAGAGGGATTAGTAGTTAAGCACAAGCATACCTGTTTTACATTTTCAACCTTTTAGCGCACTACTTACTTACAGTTCCAGTGCCTGTAATCATACCTGATGGAACACGTATTTCAGAAATGGAATCCAACTGTTTATCCTAACACGTCATAAATTGCAATTCCTGTTAGAAACCTCAAAGATTGACAACCCTTGGTCCTAAATGCCGACTGTTTTAACATATACTATCAAGAAAACATTTATGTATTATTTGCTTTCTAGTTAGTCCTACCCCATACGAAATGGAAGACCATTTGCTTTCCAGCATATCAAAAGCAATTATTGAAATACTCTGCCTTCCTTCATGGTAACACCTGAAGGAACAGAGGCATTATCAGAGAGGAACTACCCTGAGTCTATTTCTTCCCACAATCACGCGGCAATCAACCTTTAAAAATATACTCTCACACAAATTATGATCGTTTTCCAAACTACCTATTGCTGAACACCTCTCGGTGAATTTATTAAAGAAAATTTCAGCTTTAAATAGCCTGTATCTGGTATTCAAATTCACACTTATACTTGCCAATCTTCCCCCTGCAATATCAGGCAATTGCCTAGTTAAACAGATGGGCCTTGCAGCCCACCCTAAAAGCCAACAAACGTGGGCTTATTTAATTAAAAAGGGAAACAAATTTCTGAAGTGTAGACACACACACACACACACACACACACAATTCCTGATTGGGGTCAATCCCAGAAAAAAAATATCGATTCTTGTTTTTTCATTAGGTTTTATGAATGTCCAACCATATACTATCCACTGGATTGAAAGAACTAAATGAGATCATTCAGTGGTGTATACTCAAACCAAATCTCTATGGGAAATAGCTGAACTCATTTCCTTTCTCTCAAGTAAGAGAGAACATTTACATCAGAATTAACCCAGATTCAACTCTTCTCCCTCTGACATTGAAGAGTAGGTGTTTTCCAATGTTCTTCCTATTTCTACCCCCTGCTTCGTTATCCTCTGCTGCTTTGCACTCTCGTCCCACCCACAATTCCATACTTATGCAATAAACTCTCAGTTGTACATAACCAAACTCAACAACTGATTTTGCCTGAATTTCAGACCAAAATATTCCACTAGAAACTCAAATTTAATATGTTCAATATCATAATTAAGGAAGAGGGGACTACAAAGACAGACAACATGGAAGGAGGAAGGAAATAGACAAACCCTATCTCTGTTCAAAGCGTGAGTCATCCAGACCAGAAACCTCAGGATTTTGACATCTTTGGCAATACCTTCTCCCATAGGCCCCATATCCATTTACTAGTCCTCTATTGCTTCTTTTAAAAAGGTGTTTGTTCCTGTTACCACTTTTCTTTTCATCCACAGGGATCCTTCTCAAATTCAAAAGTTAAAATCTTTCTCAAGACATGCTATTGAATGTCTCATCCCTACTCTAACCCCTCATGACCTTATGACAAAAATCTCATGACTCTCCCTGCCAGAAGAATAACCCCAAAAAGCTTAGGGCCTTCAAGTTCTTTAACGATCTAGGCCTAAATGGCTTTCTGGCCTCATTCTTCACTCAATTCTTCCACACAGACCACTCTCGACCATTGACTGACTCGCCATTCCCCAGATATAACTAACATTTCAGAATGCCTTGGCTTATGCTTACACAGCCACCTCACTTGGAAGGCTTTAAAAGGCCTTTTATGCCAAATCTCCGTGTACATATCCTCTCCTCTCCTAAAGTCAAATTGAGATTCTGCCTTTTTCATAGCCTTCATCAAATTCCAAATCATCATCAGCAGTGTGAGAACTAAAATTCTGTAGAATTTGCTTCCATATCTAAGTAGCAGCTCATCACAGTAACTTCTATGATATTTTCCCTTGACTTATCTCCCTCCCCTGGTAAACTGAAAGATTCCTGAGGGCAGAAAACAATGAAATCATAGTTACTCAGTAACATCTGTTGAATTTGGAGATTGGATCAACCTCCTTAAATTCTACCTAGAAACACACCTTTGAGCCCAGGTTTCAAATGTTCTATATGGCTCACTCTTTCTTTCATTTCCTTCCCTCCCTCTCTCCCTCCCTTCCTCCCTCCCTTCCTTCCTTCCTCCTCCCTACCTCCCTCCTTCCCTCTCTCTTCCTCCCTCTCTCCCTCCTCCTCTCTCCCTCCCCCCTCTTTCTTTGTTTCTCTTTCTTTCCTTCTTTCTTTCTCTTTCTTTCCTTCTTTCTTTCTTCTTTTTCTTTCTCTTTCTTCTTTTCTCTCTCTGTCTCTCTCTCCCTCCCTCCCTCTCTCCCTCCCTCTCCCTCCTTCTCCCTCTTTCTTTCTTTCATACATATGGGCTGATGCATCATGTACTAATTGAAGCTTCTGGGTGGTCTTCATCTCAGCTACATATTTTTGGCAATGTATCAGAGGAGACGTTTGTCCTCTTCTGAAATATTGTCCTCATTATCATTAAGTTTTGGTTTATAATTCCATGTTGCTCTAAAAATAGAGACTTAAATGATTCTTAAATCCAAGACATTAAAATATGGGAGTATTGAAAATGAGGCTGAAAGCAGAGAAATTTTAGATGGAAAGGGATTATTTGTAGTTATAGAAGCCAGGAGTGTGAATTAGGAAAGTTATAAAAGTAAGGTAGGAATAAGCAACCTCTTTAAACGTTAATGGTGTTTTTTTTCCCTCTCTGTTGTTTAACATTAAAATATTGAATCATTTTAGCATAGTTCAACGTATTCATAGCTATTAAGTTTTGCAGATGTTAAACTCTCAAAAGTTTATGTGATATTTAATTAATTTTATACATCCAAATGTCCAGGTTCCAGCAGAGATCCCATTTCATAATGTTCTATGAATCCTATGGAAGTGTGTGTGTGAGCACATTTGTGTGAGTATACATGGACATATGTCTGGGAATGCATGAGCATCTGGCAAATGAAAACCCCTGTTTAGCTGATGTTCCATCTTGGTGGTCACACAATTAACTTATCCTCAATACATCCAGACAAGTTGAATGGACTGCTCCATCAAGAGCCACATAGGCATTGCTAAATGATCACACGATAAGTAATAATTATTACTTTCACTCTAAATTTTATTCATCAGTAACTCCACACTAATTAAAAGACAGTAAACTGTCAGCTTCTGGAAGGAAGCCACTTTCCACATTCTCTACTCTGTGCCATGAGAGGAGGAACACTTTATCACCTGGTCTCTCTTGCCATCTAGGTTCTGGGGGCTTTTGGCCAGTGGTATCATTAGATCAGAGAACAGGAAGAGACACAGACAATGTACTTATCCCCCTGGCTCCTTTCTCTCATATTGGGCACCCCTTATTTCCATGGTTATACTTATAGGGTTCTAGTACTAAGTTCCTCCCATGTGGTTTTAGTCCTGAAGGTTGAAGCTTCTTCTGGCTGTTACTAGGCCCTGGGTGTTTCGCCATCTCTTCTTGGCTTCCTTAATCCTACTCATACATTTTTGTAAATGACCCTTCATTAAATTCTCTTTAATTACTCCTTTGAGTGTGCCTTGTGTTATCTGCTTGGACTCTTATTTACATAGAGGACTTATGATAAAATCATCTTTGCACCCTAGAGTCTAGCATCATTTTTATAATATAATTCAGTAAAACAATTACACGTTGAGTAACTACTGTGTGCCAGACACTGCTAGATATTGGGTACCCCAGTGGTAAATGAGCTGACATGGCTCCTACCGTATGGATTTTATGATCTAATTAAGTGCTTCATAAACAATCTTGAGTATTTTAGAAATACAAATGGAGAGGCCCCACCTACTGAATGTGCATCCCTAGAGCTGGGATCAGAGAATTCAATTTTAATAAGCAGACCATGTGATTATTGTATTCATTAAAGTATGAGAGAGAGAAAGTAATATTTTGACTATGATAAGTATTGAATAATCTGTTACAAATATAAAAATACAAAGCAAGGACTTAATACATGTTAGTTCAATTAACATATGAAGGCATGCATTAATGTTGAGAGGAAGGTGGTTGAGATATGGAAGGTGAGTTCATTAATAGTGTATTACAATGCTTAGGATACTACTTTTTCAGGGGGTGGGAAAAAGTGGAGGGTAGTAGATGCTCTACATATTGTGCTAATTGTTTTTAATAATTGGGCTCCATTGTATTCACGCATATCCCTGTTCCATCCTCTGTAGCAAGTGTTCACAAATCTACTGTAGCAGTCCCAGCTGCGGGGGTTCCCCAGCAGAGCAGAGCCCTGGGCAATTGTTCCAATTTGCTCTAGTCTAGACTCTGGAGACAGCTCTGTCTGGAAAGAGAAGCACGGACACTCATAGTCCAAAGCTAATTAAGTTAGCAAGATAAACAAGGTAAGAGTCCTGGGAATAAGGGGAATTTCTTGAGCCTCAAAATATTCACAAATTAGAGACTGAGAACACTGGTAGTATCTGAGATTTCTATCTATATTACTCACCCCTCCCAAAGACACCTGAGCTTTTCAGATAAGGGGCATGCCAATGGCATGCCAGATGGCCACTACATGATCATTTAATTACCTTTTCATTAAATGAGAATATTTATTACTTTTCAAAATTATTCACAATTGTAGACTTCGTTTTTAAATAATACTATTTAATTTGTTCTCAATATTCTTGAACTCTTATTGAAAGGGGACCTGAGCAAGATCCTTGTATTACTCATATACCAATTACTTTACTAGTCAAGCGGTATAACATGACACAATGCATATATAGTCATACAAATATTTACATGTTTATTGAGGCCCTTTAAACAAGGAAACATAATTGAAACATATCTCCTATTATCTCTCCCAATCACAAGGACGCATGAAGACTACAACTACTGCTTCAATAATGTCATGAGTTTCCAATTGCTGTATATTAGAATCTAACAGAGTCCTGGCACAAATTTAAGGTACTTCAAACCAAATCTGATTTTATTTTATTTAAAAAGACAATGGCATTCATATCTTGATGTTATATTAGGTGAATAAAGGTAATTTTATCTTTTGACCACAAGAGTCAAAAATGAATATGAAGCAGCCATCTAGAAATAATAAATTCTGTGGAATGCATCTGAACAATTTGTATAGACTGCAAATGGAATATATTGTAAAGATGTTGAACATATTGGCCACAGGTAAAAGCTTCACGGTCTGCCCATAGTACATACGATATAGTATTCACTGCTCCCTTATAATGTCGTTAGACAAAACTTAAAATGTTGCTCAGTGGTTCATCACGTATCCAATATAATACTCTATTGATACAGTTTAGCTGAGGATCATTCTGCTTTATTAAGATTTTTTAATGGCTCAACTATAAGCTTCTCTAACAAGTTACCTATTTCTTAGCCACATTTTTGGCAATGGTTTTCTTTTCTCATTCAGAATACCAAAAGAGAAAAGTTATATAATTTCTACAGAGGTCATGGTGAAATTTAGTTTTTTCATGCTGGGCTTCAGGACTCCATCTTCAAAGTCTCTGTATGAAAGATGATTCTAGAGAATAAGAATCATCCAAATGTCTGTGAAGGCACAGAATTGTGGAACATTGACATTACAATATTACAACAATTTTACAAATAAAAGAACTGAGTCTTCAACAGTAAAAGACTGGAATGATCAATAACACACCTAAGTAATAATAATGCTTAACACTTAATGTAGTGCTTACAATATGCCAGGTTCCAAGTTTTTCACATATATTAATTTAGTCAATCCTAATAAATACTTTATGAAATATCCCTACTATCCTCATTTTACAGATAAGGACACTGAGTCGTATGCAATCACACAGCCAAGGGCTACCAGGCAGGTGTAGAACTAGTTGGGTCAAGGGTCAAAGCCCCACTGTATTCTATTTTCATTATGGTGGCAGAATTGAGACTAGAACCAATGGTTTTGGCTTGACAATCATGCAATTATGAGTCTGTGTGTGTGTGTGTGTGTGTGTGTGTGTGTGTGTGTGTGTATGAACACTTTCTACTTTTTAGCCACCAACATTCATTCTTTCATTCTTGCTTCCTTGGCAATAGCCTACTGGTTTCCCTCTGAAAGTTTATCAGAGAATGACATTCAGAATCTTCACACAGTTTGGGGCAAGGAAGCTTTGGGAGACAACCAGAGAGAAAGCCTGGATTTTTTATTGCATTACACTTGGACCAACAAAGATGTAAAGCTGGAGCTCTTGGGTTTGTCTTGCTGCAGAAAATTTGAGCTAATTCAGAGAAAGCAGAGCTTATACATAGAAAAACAGATTCTGGGTTCTGCAGCATTTTTTGGACCCCTTAGTAATGCCACACCTCAAGTCAGCCATAACCCCCAGAGTTTTCTGTTTATGTTCTTTTTGTGGCTTATACCTATGTGAATTGGTATCAAAGAGAATTCAAATGAATGTACCAGATTTTAATGTAGTATTACTAGATATATACAGATATGCAGAACTATAATATTATGAAACTTAAAAAAATACTTTTCAATTATATTCAAAACAAAGATTTTTATGCTTTTTATTCAAAATAACATTGCACAGATTGATGACCAATCTTATTTGCCAGACTTGGCTCTGGTAATTTTTGAAAATAATTCAGCATCAAACTTACCCTCAAATGACAAAACATGAAGATATTAGAAACTATTTTGAAATACAGTGAACGTACCCGAAAGACAAATTCCGATAACTGCTGTGAACAATAGCAGCATCTTTGGAATATCTTGTATTCTCTCAAGCTTTAGGAAATGTGTTTTAAACAGCAGTTTTATTTAATAATCTTAAATTGCATATGTCTTTGACTTCACAAATTATTATTATTGTATTAATAAAAGGCTGGTGTTTTGTAAATACCGTTTAAAATGAACTGAATAAAATAATAGACTAATTGGCCATAACATGTATCACAATGTGTCGATAAATCTTTGGTATTTGAAAGGCTCTACATGAAGATGATCAAAGAATTCAGATCTATATAGAAATGAAGATTTCATAGGAAGTGGTTAGTGTTCATCAAATGATAAAGCACAGATTAAAACCTGTTCCATCTAAAGTTGAGACATTTTTTGTTAGCCTAAGTAGGGGAATGATGGTTACACACATCAGGCATGTTGTGAGTTTTGAAGTCTAAAAGATTATTGACCTGAGAAGACCTAGGGAGACATAATCTCAAGTGATCTTTTTGATGTTTCTGTTATCAGTTTTAACAGTGATTAAACAGTGACTTACAGCATACTTCATTATGACTCACTACATTCTATGCAATGTGGCTCTTGTGGTGTCTATTTTATGTTTACCTAAAAACACAGCACATATTAAAACAAGGTTATTGTGTAAAAATGAATGAAACACTAAAACAAAGGATATCTAGACTGTATGTAATGTGCGATTTATAAATTCAGTTAAATCAATAAGATATTTGCATTATTTTCACTTTCTAATACATAATTTCCAATTTATGTATAGAATTTTTCTTATACAAATCAAACTGTGTGGAGAGGCAAAAAGAAACATTAGCTTACTGTAGTCCAAATAAAATCACAAGCTGTGGTGGGGCCCAGTGGCTCATGTCTGTAATCCCAACACTTTGGAAGACCGAGGTGGGTAGATCACTTGAGGTAAGGAGTGGGAGACCGGCCTGGCCAACAAGATGGAAACCTGAAAACTCATCTCTACTAAACATACAAAAAAAATTAGGCGATGTGGTGGTGGGCACCTATAATCCCAGCTACTCTGGAGGCTGAGGCAGGAGGATAGCTTGATCCCAGGAGGCGAAGGTTGCAGTGAGCCGAGATCACACCATTGCAATCCAGCCTGGGTGAAAAAAGTGAGACTCTTTCTCAAAAAAAAATAAGTCGACAAAATAAAATAAATAAAACCATAGGATGTTAGAAATGAAATGTTCCTTAAATATTTTTTCATACAACTATTCCCTCCTAAATGCAACAACTTAAAAATCGGCAACCAAAAAAAACAGCAAAATTAATTATGATTACAGAATATTTACCCTGTGTCAAGCACTGTGTTAAGCTTTTTATGCTTATTGGCTCCTTTATTCTCAGAACAACTATTTGAGACAGCTACTGTTATTATTCCCATTTTGAGATGAGGAAAATAAGTCACAGAGAGGTAAGTTACTTGCATAAGATTACGTGACTGGTGAGTGGCAAGACTGGGATTTAAATTCAAGCAGTAAAGCCCCAGAGTTTCCCTCGGAAAATATAAGATATTTTATACTATTTTTATATTTAGTGATAGTATTGTATATCAATAAGTTAAAAATAATTACATTTTCAACTACTAAAAATTAGCCAACTATATACAGTGTTTATGTCAAGTTTTTTTAATCTTTAGAATAAATTTTTCTAAAATACAGAAAAATAATTATTGCAAATATTCTTGAGCATTATTTCATTATATTATCTTTGATCAATTTTCCTTAATTTTTATATTTTGACCAAACTACCAGAGGTCACATAACTAACATGTTCCAAAGCACATGACTGTAATGCATATTTGTACCGGTTCTATATTTTTGAATCTGGTTTACATTGGCATGCCTCAAAAGATCTTTTGGGCTAATAACTGTAAAATATATTTTGTGATTCTCTTACAACTTGAGCCACATCGTGTCAAACACCTGTACTCAAAGTCCATCGCCTTTCACGTCGTTCTCTATAAAACCCAAATCCTTCACTGTAACTCAGAAAAAAATCCCACTCCCAACACCACTTTGCCTCTAAATGAATTTCTCATTACCCTCATCTTTTCTCACTGCACTCCAGCCACTGGCCTCCTTGATATTCTTTAATATGGAAACATATTTTCTCCTTTCAGCCTTTGCACGTGCTGCTCCCTCTGCTTGGAATGCTCTTCCCATGAGTATCCCCATGGCTCTCCCCTTCACTTCAAGTATATACTTAAAAGTCAACTTAGGGCTGCCCTGGCTACTCAACTTAAAATGCTACACTTTATATCTTTCTTCCCTGCTTTGTTCCTTCTCCTTGATGTGTATCACTCTACGTCATATAATGAGTTTTACTTACTCATCTGATTTGTCTGTCTCTCTAACTAAATTCTAAGCTTCGTAAGTACAGGGTTTTTGTCTATTTGGTTTGCTGCTATATTCTCTGCATTCATAGTAGTATCCGGCATATAATAGGTGCTCAATACATATTTGTTAAATTAATCAGTTAATTGTAGTTCCTTGTACTGAATTATTTTAAGCAAAAGGGATTTACGTTACAAATGAGATAAATTATAATGTCATTAACATGAATGTACCTTTCAGTCCACCATTTTGAATATTTGAGTTTAACATTTAAGTATTTTCTTGGCAGCTGTGATACTAGGACTTTTTATTTATAAAGCATCTCAATCCAATTTATATCACCATCTGCTGGATTTTCTTCAGCTTTCCAGAACAAGTTCGTGATCATCTTGCTGCCAGTTGAATCTAATCTACTGATTGATTTGTTGAGTTTTTCATTCAACAAATATTTATTGAACATCTACTATGTATAAGGCATAGGATAAGAACGAGAAATTCAGGACCAACAGGAATTTTTCTCTCAAAGAGTTTAAAATCTTACAGGGAAAGATTGGAACCAAGAAGTGAAGCATGAGTAGGTATAGGTATTGTACTTAGGTTGAGATTGTGGTGATGCCTGATGAGATGGAAAAAAGTGGGAAGACTTGAGAGATACATAGCTTGCATAACTGGTAGACATTCTTGAAGGACTGGATATAAGAAATAAGAGAAAATGGGGACTCAAGGATGCCTTCCAGCATACTGATTTAAGGAAATAGAGTAACAACAGTGATGCCATTTAGTGGAATGAAAAAGATGAGGAAAGAAACAGGCTTTAGTCTGACAAATGTGACGTTCAAGGAAAGACACAATGTAACAAATCCAAGTCTTGAATTCAGATCTGGGAAGGAAAGATACACACACACACACACACACACACACACATGTCATCAGCATACAAATGGCATTTCATTTCAAGCCATGGTAATAGGTTACATCATTTATGCCACGGTTATAGTAAGATGAGCACCTAAGAGTGAGACTTCAGAGGTCACACATAGACAAATATTTCTTCTCAACTCACAAGGGAGATTGAGAAGAAACAACCAGTGTAAAAGAAAGAAACACAGAAAAGGTTGTAGTCAAATAATCCAAGAAAAGAAAAGTATTTCGAGATAAAGGGAAAGCTAAGTGGTTGAATTATTTGAGTCAGGTTTCGGGACATTAGGTTGTCAGAGGGTTACAGTATGTTCCAGTGGAATGATGAGGGCAGACATTATAATGTAAAGAGTTGGAGAATGAATCAGAGATGAGAAAGTGGAAGCAATATGAATAGATAGTAGGATGTTTGGCAATTAAAGAGTCAGAGGCTTAGAGTTCCTTGCAAGTGTGGGTGAAGGCATGAATCTTTTTTTTTATAGATGACAGATGCATGAGCATGTCTGCAGAGGGGAAAGAGCCTGTGGAAAAAGAAAGGTTGATGAAACAGTGGAAAAACAACATAATGTGAAAAGCCAAGTCCTTAAGTAGGTGACAGATGGTACATCCTCCTTGGATAGAGAAGGGTTCATTTCCTTCATAATGTCAGAGAAAAAGTAAAGATGAGAGTATGAGTGTCCACTTGATGATGGGAAAGTCCTTGGTTGCAAGCTGACTAGATGATTTAAAAGAAAATGAATTTATTATAAGTATACCCTGAAGCTGAAACAATCAGTAGGAACTAACACAAAGCTTACCTTCCAGAAACAATACCCCAAACTATCTTCAGAGCTATACTGATAAAGAAACCACCACTAATACAATTGAGCTCAAGGTGTGACAGTTGTACACTTTTACCTCCAAAAACATGGCCATCCAGCTGCCACCACCGTTGCTGCCACCAAGAAAGAATATTCTTCTTCACTTCTCTCTTGCAGTAATAACTCCTTGTTAAAGTCTGGTACTGGAATATCTGATGGTTGTACTTAATGTACTTAACCCAAGGAATGCTAGAAGAGTAAATAACTCACATGATTACTTTTTATAAAAGGAAGGCTTTTCTTTATTCCCCATAAAGATTCATAAAGTGGTCCAGGGACAGTGGCTCACATCTATAATCCCAGCACTTTGGGAGGCCTAGGTAGGTTGATCACTTGAGGTCAGGAGTTCAAGATCAGTCTGGCCAACATGGCGAATCCCCGTCTCTACTGCAAATACAAAACAATTAGCTGGACGTGGTGGCAGGTGCCTGTAATTCCAGCTACTCAGGAGGCTGAGGTAGGAGAATCACTAGAACCCTTGGGTCAGAGGTTGCAATGAGCTGAGATCGCACCACTGCACTCCAGCCTGGGGGACAGAGTGAGACTCCATCTCAAAAAAAAAAAAAAAAAAAAGAAGAAGAAGAAAAGAAAAAATTCATAAAGTGAAAATGTTGGACAAGCGAGAAAAAAAAACTGTATCCCACAATGATGTTCCAGGATGGACAAAATATACTAGCTTAAAAAATATTAATAACAATTTTTAAAAAAACTAGAGCAATGTTATCCTAATAACATTGATATGAGACATGATAGTTACCTGTATACAGGAGTCAGTTGTAAGGATATGACAATGAGTACTTATGCATATTTCCATTCTGGATACTAAATATATTTCTATTTTAAAAATGAGTATTTTAATTTAATAGCTATTAATAGATATTTCTATTAAAAATAAATTTCTATTTTAAAAAGTAATTCCACATTTTAAACATGATACAAAAAGAATGTTCACAACTGCCACAGCTATTGACCAGGTGTTCTCCATTCACGTTTAGCTCACCATAAGCTACAATATTCTTTATCCATTTTATTGTTTTAAAAATATTAAAGCCTATTAATTTTGAAAATTTCAACATTATAGAAAAGTTTTCCCAAATAATGTAAAAACCACCTTAAATCATACCAATGCATTTATAACCATTGGGATATATGTATACAATTTTACATAAATGGCGTACTAGGTATCTGGCCTCTAATTTCCTTTTTACAATTACTAAGATGTTGTGGGCATCTTGTCATTCCATTTATGTCATTATTTTTAATGACTGCTTTGGTTGTCCACCTCTTACATTTTAGATTACTCTCGATTTTTCACCATTGTAAGCCACACTATCATGAATACTCTTGAACGCAGAGCTTTTTGCACTAAGTGTTATCTTCTTAGGCAAATTCCGAGAAGGGGGATTACTGGGATACAGAGTATACACATTTTACATCCTGATAACTATTGCCAAAATTGTCTCTGGAACAAATGTACTCATTATATCTTTACCAGCATGGCATGAAAGTGCCCATGGGAACTAGACTACTTTGAAGAGACTTGGAGGGAATGGGCAGGGCTATATAATTTCATACCATCTGAGGAAGCTAACCTAGATCTTCCAGGGTTGCTAGGGATCTATAATCAAGTTGACATTTACTATTCCTCTCTATGTGCTATAGTCAGTGGGGTAATGTAGTGGCACAGGAAAAGCAGTCAGCCAGTAGCTCTAAACTTCTTTGTGGTACTGGGATTCTAAACCAAAGTTCCAGAGTTTCTCTTGAGTCTACTTAGTCATCTATATTCCACATGACAAAGTCTCATAGAATTTAGTTATGTGAAAGAGCATCTAGTCTAGTCTCTTCATTTCACAGCTAAGGAAAAGGAAATCTAGAGATATTTAGTGACTTTCTCAAGTGCACAAAACTAGTTGGTGAAAAAAAGTAGTAATAAAACCAAGTTACAGCTCCAATCTTACTTTCTCATCCATTTCTATGTTACATTATATCATATCAATTCAAGCCATTCTTAGATATGTTAGGCATTTGGAGAAGTAAGTTATCTCTTTCAGAATTTGACTTTTAAGTCATATATCAGGTAGCATACCTCTTCCCTCAACCTTTGACACTTATCTTTAAAAAGTTGGCAAATTAAAACCGGAATATAAATTAACAGAAGTAGCATTCCTGACAATTCCTCCTAAAGTCTTACAAATCAAAGAAATTTAAACATATCATGGGAACATGTGACTAAGCCTTTAATAAATATCTCTAGACAAAATAACATTATATGATGGGTAAATTTGGCCATTTGTACTCTGGAAGTTTTTACTTGAGACAAACATTGAATATAGGGCACATCCAATGATAAATTCTGAGGAAGGAGTATTAGTGTCACTGTTCTGCTTGGTGGATGTTTTATTTTTACCAATTCCTCATTGATACAGTCTTCCCTAATGCCATATTTTGGTGCCTAACTTAGCTTAAGTGACACCCAAAGTGTCACACCCTAGTAAAAACCCTTACAGTCTTGAAAGACTAAATTTTTAAAGAGCTCTGTGCTTTGATAATGAAAAGACTTTGTTTTCACATAGTATACCAGATCACTTCTGGACAAAAATCAAATGAATACTTTCCTTTCTGGTGGAAACCTTAATTTAGAAATTTTCACAGAGCTTCCACTACTATATTGTTTGTTGTCAAAAGCATAATGGTAGCTGTCTTTTAGGGACTTACACGCTCAGCCTTTCGTAATATATTTTGGGTAAGACCATGTGACACATTCATATCCAGTTGCAAAAATATTACTAGTCAAATACTATTAATAATTACAATGTATCATTTAACACTAGATTTTCTTTTCTTCAAGTCTGCCAGCCAAATCTTCATCAAACTCCTTCCCATTCCATTTTGCCGTGTTATTCACTCAAGGTGGACTATCGATTTGGCTCACTGACCCAGCTTCCAGACATCAGGATTCTGCAAGGCTGACAAAACTATTCAATGAAAAAGTACATTTTAAATTTTGTATTCCAGTTTTTTCTCTGTATCAAAATCTTCAGTTACTCCTCAATACTGAATTCAAAGATGGTAAACAGCGTGAATTCTACCCATGTGGTCATCACATTCATAGTACTTTTTCCAGCTCTGCCTTGAAAATCCTATCCAGAGCCAGTTCGTAATCTTTGTTAACATAAATTTCAGGACATCCACTATAAATCAATCTATCTGTTGATCAAATAGTAAATCAGATGTGACACGTGATATCTGCTCTCCTAGGATTTCAGAATGAAGTTTCATCCAAATGACCCAGGCTCAACATTTGCCCACATCTTTTCTTAGCAAACTTTCAAGCCCTTTTCCCAGAAACTCCTCATGAGCTCTTTATTTCAACCATACCAGTCCACAAAAATGTCTTTTCCTTTTCACCCCTGTAACTTCTTACAGCATTCCTCCCATCTAAAATGCTACACCCTACTTCTTTCAATCGATATGACTTTGGAAAAGTAAAGTGTCATTTCTTTGTTACAACCTTTATAGTCCAGGCCAACACATTGTAATAGACTCCATGCCTAAATCTACAGTCCTGTATGAGACATATTTGATAATTAAACATGATATCCTTGACATTTCTTGCTACTTAATCTTATATCATTACTTAACTTTTCATTTCTCTGTGTCTTGAATCATTAAATGGGTTGTAGGTTTCTAGCTAATATATTTTCTCCATATTTTACAGTACCATGGGAGCTCATGAATACAAATCAATGTTCTAAGAAATTTTTGTTTATTCCCATGGGAGTGGAAAATGGTAAAGGCAAATATCAATAATGCGAGACCATAATATAGTGGAAGAATATACAAGTAAAACAAGAAAACTATTAATATAATTAGAGTTTTAAAAGATAACGATAATGAAAACTTACATATTGTGACCAAAAAGTGAGGTTACCATGCCAAAAACAATCTGTCCTTGGGAAACAAATAATATCTGGAGTTTATAAGCAAGAACATGATATATGCTACAACAGAAAGACAAATTACACTAACTCTTCTTTCCCTTGGAGATATATTATCCAACTAACTGCCTGTGCTCTGTTTAGTTTTATAAAACCAAATGAGATCATCCATATTCAGGCTTGTTCGACTCTACTCTCTCAAGTAGCAATCAAACAGCTGTCTTCAGTTGCAACTTTGTGACTCATAATACATTCATCCCAAAATGCCCTTGTACATCTTGTGGACCATATCATCATAACCATAATAATAGTAACACTTAAGCATTGTGTGCAGTCTTTTTCATCTTCAAAGCTTGTTTAAATTCTATAATGCACCACAAACGTGACAAGTTGAAAAGGTATGGAGAGTTTTTTTATTGTTATAGGAAAAGGGTGTTGAATGCTGCAACCCTGATTATAGTATCCAAACCCTGAGAGGGTCTGCAAGTTGGCAGTGTGCACACAAAATAAAACTTCAGAGCTGAAAATTATTAGGTTGAAATTACCTCTGCCTTTAGTGTAAATAGAATAAAAATCTTAGCTGTTAGAGAAGTATCAACTGGTAATGTGATTATTTTCTGAAATGTAATACTAAGTCACCGTCTAAGCTAAGTATTTCATTTTAAACAAATGAATGTTTTGCTGCTCATTTACAAAAGCTGTATGCTCTCTTACATACTCATCTTTTGGAAATAGTTCTACATATTCAAGCTACATTTAAAATTTTAGTTACACTGTTATTCTTACCAATCACCGGACTCTGCTGCACACTAATCTTTCTGCGGGCTCCACTTGCTGTAGCTTAAATGACACATTTTTTTTTTTTTTTTGGTCTAATGTATTCTTGAAGCTTCATTATTTTAGTTGTTTTTGGCTCTCATTTTGAAAAATCAAAATTGTCACAAATTTCCTTAGCTGGTGAGAGAGAGAGAGAGAAGAAGGAGAGAGGGAGGGAAGAGAGAGACAGAGAAAGAAAGAGGGAGAGAGAGAGCATTCTGTTTCCTTTCTGGACTTCAATATGTTTCTTTGAGAACTGACTGTTGACCATCATTTTCTATCATCCACCACCCTGCTTCTCAATTTTCTCTCAGGAAAGCTATAAATTGGTTATTATTGTCTTTACTGGTTGGGCTAAAAGAGTTTCTAAAAAAGCTACACCCATTTGCTTTATTGAAATTAATATATAACAAGAATTACTGAAATAAAATATTTAATAGGCCACTGACTCCCCTGCATCCAGGTAGGTAGTGAGAAGTGTCAATGTAAGCCAGCTCTATAGTGAAAGATACTTATATCACGTTGATGTGCAAATCCTGTTCTTCAGCCCTGCAGCTGTGGCCCAGAGAAAGATGCCTAAGCACCCCAATTTTCCTCCTATTTTCTTTCTACTGATGGGTGGGGGTGAGGAACCAAAATATACCTCCTTCCCCTGCACCATTCCGTGTTTATCTAGGAGGTTAGGAACACATTATCCCCCTGAGGATCCTCCGTAACCCCTCTGTAGACCCTCAGCATCCTTAATCTGGGTCATGACCCAAGGAAGGGAACCAATGATCTATGACAATTCTTAAGTAATTCTCAAGTTCACAACAAAATAGTGTATTTTCATTTATTTCCACAGATATCATGCTTTATACTTGTTTGATTTATCTCATTATTCTGGTAATCATTTCCAGTCTTAAGGCATATTCACATTTTAACATGTTTCTTAGTGTTGACAATTTAATAAACTGTTGGCATGCATCTAAACTGCATTAATATAGATACCTTTCTCTGATCTTTAAGAAGTGAAAGGAAAATATACTTGTAATCTTTTTTAAATACGTTTATATAACAAAATAGACTGCCACTTAGCATCTTCTTTGTATTTTGGCCTCTCTCCCATGTAATTTTTCTTGCTGGATAACGAATTCAACAAGTGTTATTTTGGAAAGAAAATTAACGTTTCACTCAAATATGAATGTGTTACCTTATGTTTTATTTCATTTGGAATTCTTTTGCACAGTGCTGTTTTTCTTTGAACTAATCTGCTTTTATGTTATGATGCCATTTTCTAAATCTTTACATCTTAAGATTTTTTTCTATTTATAGTTTGATTGGTTTTGTAACAGAATTATATCTGCAGTAACCCTTTTCATTTTTGAACAATGATGAAATTCATTACAGTGTTGTATACAGGATTTGAGAGTAATACCTAAAATAAAGAGCAAAGGAGTGCAGTAATTTTTTTTTCTTTTTTATATAGTTTGAAGGTCTTGAAGTTGGAAACGCTGGGTGGGCCACGATTTACCCTTTGGCAAGTCTGAATTCTTGTTGTGATGAGATATATTATACATGAGGTTTGCTGTACTAGATTTTTTTTTCTATCCAACTACATAGAGTAACTTTTGCCTATAATGTAATCCTCCTATGAGCACTCCATTATGGTGATTAAATTACCTCTCCCTAACTTCAGCAAGCATTGAAACTTATATAATGAATGTGTAAAGTCATGTTAGCTAAGTCTCTTATATTTTGCATATGTTCAAAATATTCCTTGATGTTATCAGTCCATGGTCAAGTTTATTAAATACTTACGGTGTAGTGAGCGAGATTTGTAATACACGATAGAACTGCTTTCTTTTTAATTTTGAAGGAAAACCTTCACATCTTTCAAACCAGTAAATTAACTTTTCCCCAAAGCTTAAAACTCACCATTCCTATAAAACATGCACTAAAGTACTAGCATTTTTGAGGTCTTGTCCTCTATTTCAGAGACTTTATTTTGCACATGGTTTATTGGTTTGAATGTACATTTCCAAAGTTTCGTCTTCAACTGACATAAATTTCCTGAATTTCGAGTTCAAAAATTTTGTAGCTATACAACCTGTTAAGCTATATCTTACTACGTAGGCTGAATTTAAATAGCTTATAGAAACTGAGAGTAGACATGGTTATACTTTTTATATTATAAAAGCCATGGATATAGTCAGGAACTATGGATATAGGAGTCTTACTTTCTTTGGGAGTCGGCTTTCTTGGTAAGAAATTTTTAGCAGAAAAGGCTTTGAGAATCCTCAATCAATTACTCATTTCTGAATCTAGGAATCTCTATTTAACTAAACCAGTAAAGAGAAAATGATGCTAAGCTTGCATAATTATACAATTTAAACATGTTTGTTTTGTAACAACAAATTAGATAAATATATATGTATATATATTCATCATTAAGATTACATAAATGTTGTGCCTGTGCCAAAAAAAAGAAAGCTAAAACAAAGTTTTTTTCAGATATAATTTATATGATGACACCTGAATGTAGTTCTCTACAGCAATGAAAACTGCTATATTCAATAAACCTTTACTAAATATTTAGCGACTGTTCTGGATATTTTGTTCTTGGTTTGCTTTTTTTTTCCTTTCTTTCTTTCTTTTTTCGTGGTATCCAGTATAACAAGTGGCTGTTAGAAATCTTTAGAATCAAATAATCATAGATTGAAAGGAGCTTAAAAACATGACCAATTGCCCAAGCAATGTGGAAATCCCTTTGTTCTGTTCAGTCTCTGCCTGCACACTCCCAGTGACAGGAAAATGATTGCTTCATAAGATAGGCGGATCCATTTTTTTGGTATTTCTAATTGAAAGAAACCTCTTCCCTGGTTTCCTGCAACATCCACCAATTGTTCCTGGCTAGGGATACTGAACCTGCTCAAAACAATCTATTCTATGCCATGTTCTTCTCCTTTACAACACTAAAGATAATTCTTTCAATCTCTTTGTTCTAAATCCCTCAGTGATTTGCCACTGTGATTGAAGCACCATTCATCAGCCTGGGTCATCTTTGGACAGGCTCCAGTTTGACAATATCCTCCAGATGTTAGTGCCACAAAAATTGGAAACAAGTGTCCATATGAGCTCTGATCAGTTGTAGGTGCAATGGTAATTTTTTTTCCTTTACCTGAAAGTGATAGGCCCATTTTTTAATACTTGTCACTCAATTGGCTAATACCAAGCATCTTGTCAATTAAAAACCTCAAGACCTTTTCCCAGGGCTCTTGTTGTACACATTTTAACTCATCCAGAGCTAGCAGTCAGTTTATCACCTAAAAATATCATATTGCTTTATGTTCATGTTGTGATTTGTAATGATAATCAGAAGTAAGTTAGTTTGGCAATATTCGTCTTTAGGTTACCCATGAAAATTTCTAGCAGTGACTGCATTTTTTCCCATTTACTTATACATCATCTATTTGATAACAGAATCTTGAATTTGACTGGGAGTTGACAAGTTTGCTAGCATGTAGTTGATGTAATTTGCTTTTTCCCCTTTTAGAGAATTGGGAAATTTTCATATCTCTAGTCTTTTGGCACCTCTCCTGTTGTCCATGATTTCTTAAAGATTACCAGCAGTGGTTTCATCATCTCTTCTGCAAGTTCTTTCAGCACTATGGGATGTTATTCATAAAGAGACCTGAATGTATTTGAAGTGCTAGCTACTTTCTATTATCTCCTCATCTATTCTGGAATTCCATTCCCTTATAATGATGTTTGTTCTAACCTCACCAGTTTGAAGATCATGCTTCTTGATAGAAAAGTTGAAAAAAATGTTGAATAATGATGCTTATTTTTTATTGTCTTTTAACATTACATCTTTTCTTAGCAGTGAATATAACCCTTCCTCGCTCATGTTCTAAAACAAAATAGCAATATTAACAAGAACAACAAAAACCTATTTTTATTTTTACCATTTTGATCATTAATAATTAAAAGCCTTAATAGTAAAAATTAGGGTATTAATGAGGTATTCTTATACTGTGGTCACTGAGGACTCTATAAAGTGGAAATCACTGAAGGAATTAGCATATAGACAAGTCCATGATGAAACTTATATTTCATATTATTCCAACTAAGTGAAATGAGGATCTCTAAAAAATATTTTCTTTTAATTTACTTCAAAGTTGATGAGTTGCTGTAAAATCAGGAAACAGTTTGGTTTTCAAATTGAAGAATAAAACGATTCAAAATCAAGTCTTTAAGATATATTAGCAAATATGCCCATTTTTGTGATTTAAACTTTGCATGTTGAAAAGCTCCCTTTTCAAATTATTCTGCTAGATAGAAAAGAGTGTATTCCTAAACCTTTTGCAGATTTTATAACAGATTAATGGAAGTTCTATGAAGACAGTATGGCTATGCCACCCCATAGAAATAGATTTATTCCTCAAGTTTAGTGATCCTGGAGTTAACAAAAAAAGCAGGGTTTTAAGGTCCTTAAAATACTTTTGAAAACAGGTTATAGGACATTTGGGGTTTTCTTTTTAGTATTTAGGAGATAATATGCATTGAGTGCTTAACATATGGTTAAATAGATTTATTTACACAGGTTTGCCTACACTAAATACACGTCAATATGTACACATTTATATATGACTCTCCGTCTAAAGAAAACATTAATTAGCAGCTCTGCATACAAATAGGCACTTTCACTACATCACTTTTTTAACCATACATATAAAAACATTTTGAGATGTGCTATAAAAGTGCTAATGTTTCAGAGAAATGTGACTTTGTTTTTACATATAAACATCTGCCAAAACAGTGTATTTTCAGATAAAATAGTTGCAAAACTTGAACTTCTTAAAGGTATAATTAATAATACACACAACATGTTGCTATATCAAAAAGAAAGGTAATATTAATACTGATTTCTCATAGTAAAGAATTTCTGTTAACATATTTTAAGGAAACACCTATATAAATTAAATATACTTCATAATGATAATTCTAAAAATGGAAATATGTAGAAATATAGCTTCACATTTCAAAAATAGACAAAAGTTTGCAAGAACACTTTAAAAATTGTCATAATGGGGCAGAGTTAAATAGTAGCACAACCAGTAGGAATAGTTATAATATGTCTAAACATATAATAAAATACCTTCTACAAAAGAAAGGGAGATGGCTGTTAAGTTACAGAAAGGCTTATTTATGCACACAGTGATGAATATCTTCCTGGGATGTATGTAAGGGGTTATCAGCAGACACCAGGAAATACAACAAAACATTCACCAACAGCCCGTGGGATTTAAATCTGCTGCTTGCAAAGACATTCTTCTGGATCAGGCTCAGTCCAAGTAGGCTGTCAACGTGACTTATGTCATCCTTGCTCTTTCCCCACCCTTGTGAATCTACCTCTATGTAGTTTTATTTACTTTTCTTTTTAATTCCCTGCTTGCCTGCATACTTTTTCCCTTCTTGGTCAGGTTGCTGATGCTTACAATAATAGACTTTAATCTACTTTGTTTATCTCTGACTATTATAGTTGTCAGGAATAAATAATTGTAGTATTAATTCAACTTTTGCAAACTGCTGTCTTTTAGTAACAAATCAGGGAAATGGGACTAACCCTAGGGTGGACTAGTTGGATTCGTCCTGCACCATGATTACAAACTGCAGGCCATCTCACATCTAATGCCACTGGACACAATGAAAATAGAAAAGGTTAACTATATGCCTGTGGTTGAAAAGCCTGCATCTCCTTCTTTACGGCTACATCCTTGTCAGTGCTTAGCACATAGTAGGTGCAAAAAATATATACTGACTGTTTAGCAAGTCATTTGGTCACTAAAAATCTAATTATTACATGGACTACTATGGTGTTCCTATTCCATTAATCGGATAAAAATCATATTAACTACATGAACAACTTAATTGTTTCTGTTCTGATGTACATATTCAGTTTTCTGTCTCTTTTGTTCTATGACTGTAAAAAAAATCAAATTGAAAAGGTTATCAAATTGAAAAGGATCCCAGATGCCATTTTATAGATAAGAAAATTGAGGTCTACAATAATTCAAATCTACAACTAGAATTTCATACTCTTAAAGACCCAGTAAATATAAATTTTGAGCATTATTACTGTATGCTAGGCTATAGCAATAAATTAAACTGACAACATTCTTTTCATCATAGAATTTACATTCTGTCTTTCCTACCAAAGAACTTGATCCATAATGGATGTGCTATATACATAGTCATGCATCCTTTAACAATAGAGATATGTTCTGAGAAATGCATCGTTAGGTGATTTAGTCCTTGTATGGACTTCATAGAGTGTACTTACACAAACCTAGATTGTATACACTTTGGTTAAATGGTATAGCCTATTGCTTCGAGGCTATAAACCTATACAGTGTATTATTGTATTGAATACTGTAGGCAATGCTAGCACAATGGTATGTATTTTTGAACTAACACATAAAAAGGTACAGTAAAAGTATGATATAAAAGATAAAAACATGGTACCTCTGTATAAGTCATTTAACATGAATGGAGCTTACAGGAGTGGAAGTTCCTCTTGGTGAGTCAGTGAGTGGTGAGTGAATGTGAAGGCATAAGACATTATTCTACACTACTGTAGACTTTTTAAACACTGTACACTTGGACTACACTAAATTTATAAAAACATTTTTACTTTCTTCAACACCAAAGTAATCTCAGCTTACTGTAACTTCTTTCCTTAACAAAGTATTAAATTTTTAAACTTTTGACTTTTCTTTGTAACAATGCTTCGCTTAAAACACAAATGCATTGTACAGCTGTTCAAAAACATTTTATTTATTTACATCCTTATTGTTTTATATTTTTTAAATTTAACCTTTTTAAACTTTTTCAACTTTTTTGTTAAAAATTAAAAACGAAGACAAAAATACACACATTAGCCTAGGCACACACAGAGTTACGATCACCACTAGGTGATAGGAAATTTTCTGCTCCATTATAATTTATAAAACCACCATAGTATTTGTGGTCCATTGTTGACTGAAATGTCATTATGTGGAGCATGACTATACATTAGATACATAACTATTGCTCACCCTATTAATTATGAAGGTGGAATTTTCATCCTTGTCTCTGAACTCCTAATATTTGTAATTTTTCCAAAGCATTTCGTTGCCTCTCTGATAATTCCCAAACTATAATTTTTAAAATAAGTTTGAGATAAGATAGCAACTTTTAAATCATCCTTAACTTTCTGTAATAGTTAAAAAAAATAAGTGTGCATTAACGGAGGTGGGAAAGGATGGACTATTCAATCTACTATATGGCAGGACTTCTGTCTGTATAGTTTAATTGCAATTACATGTGTGTGTATACATATGATTTTAATTCAATTACATACATTTATGCATATATGTATACATATAAAATATGTGTGTATATATGTTTATATGTATATATCACTTAATTCAGTAACTCCACAAGCATTATTCATCCTATTTTACAGATGCTCAAAATAAGATTGAGAAAAAAATAAGCGTATCTAGTTATTGACATAAATGGATTTTGACCTCAGAGCTGTCTGAATTCAAAGCCCATACACATGATCACACTTCCTACAACTAATCCTGCACTGCAAGCTAATCTGCCAGGAAATTAACCTTTACAGTGTGACTTACTCTCCAAGGGATCTTCAGGCTACCATGCTACATTGCACCTGGATTCATCAGGTGCTCATCTTAGGGAATTCCACTGAAATCTAATGCAATTTTCAATGCCAGAGAGAAAATTAAATGCTGAGTAAAACCAACAATATACGGTGTATTTTTTGACTCAGACTCAGCCATGATTTCCGTTTCACTTATAAAAGTAATATGAGCTATCTAGCAGAAGACTATGAATTTGAGTCACCTTAAGAAATTAATATTCCTGCTTTCAAACTAAAACGCGTGCCAAATCCAGTGGACATAAATCTTCCTGGAACCCTGCTGCATTGGAATTTGTTTACCACACTCTCCTGAAACACTCTCTTCCTTCGGCTCCACATGTCCTGGATGTCCTCCGGTATCTTTGACGGCTCTTTATTTCTTCTCTCAGTCCCTGTTGCTCTCAGGAATTCTGCATCTCATTGCTCTTCTAAGTCAACGTATTCTCCCCATATGATCATATCCTCTGTCCTGATTTTAAATACCAAAAAGTAGATTGATGGCTCTCATATCTTTATCTATCCAGACCTTTTCTGGGCTCTACAGTTGTGTAAGCCCAAACACCTGATGAATTTCCCAATGTTGATCTCATATTTTTCCCATCCAAATATTAAAATTATCATCTCCCCTACTTTATTTCTTCTCATCTGTTTCTTACTCCACATTTGCTTTGTAAAGTATTTGAGCTTCTCCAGTCTTTGAATGCAAACTAGATAATTTACATTTATCCCTATTGTTTATTAGTGTATTAGCCTCTAATGGAATACCTGCACCACTTTCACCCCTCCAGGCCTAGATTCACTCTTCTCAGTAATTTGAAAATCAAACCCATCACTTAGCCCTATTCAGTCTAGATAAGTGTTCCTTGAATTTTAATGGGCAGGCAAATAACCAGAGAATCTTGATACAACAGGTTCTGATTCTGTAGGGTTAAAGGGTGAGCCTCAGAGTCTGCTTCTGGGTTATGCCCATGCTGCTGTCTGCAGACCACACTTGGGAATCATCTCTTTACTCATCTTCATGCCTCCAATTATCTTTCTTTTGTCAGTCTCTCCTTACACTGATTCTAAAATGAGCTGGAAAATTGGCTAGATCTTCTGCTTAAAGTCTTTCCCTCTCAAGCATTCTCAATCAAAATTTATGGCTTCCTAGGTCTAGACATCCTGCAACATCTCACAGATTTTAAAGCACTCATACTATAAGACTCATCTTAGGTGTCTTTTCCTCCAGAAAGCCTTCTTGGATCTGCAGCATCTTCCTTCTCGATTCCCCACATGTCCCTGGAAATTTCTTTCCATGTGTTTATTTCCTGTTTCTGCGGAATAAGCTTTTTAAGATTAAAAACAAGTTCTTGATCATATTTGTGATCCACTGTGCCTAGGATAGTGCTTCTATACAATTTATGTTCAGTAGTTGTTTGCTGAGTTAAACTGAACATATTTAAAATTTTTACATTCCACTTTCAAAAGTACATCAGCCTCTTGAAGGCAAAATATGAATATGCCATCATATTTTAATGGTAAATTACAGAATAAGCTTGGAACATTGGACCACTTTCAGAAACAGCGGCAAAGAATGTTTTAATAAATTAATTAGAAATTTTATTTCTTTATAGCAAATTTTGCTCATGAACTTTAAATAAATATCCTATTTTTTATCATCTGAAAATATAGAAAAATATATCATATTACCTGGAAGTAATGGCATGTTGATGAACAAATTTGTAATTATAAATGCCAAATTTTATGAAAAGAGAAGACATAAGGACACATGGAAAGTACGCTAGTTAAAGCCACAAAGTTAATTCAATAGTAATGAGATGTGGGGAAAAAAGATTAAAAATGCAGCTTATTGCAATCTCCAGAATATGTCATAACATTTCTTCTTGTAAAAGTGGTATTAATGTTAAACTATGTTGTTTCATTTTTAATATGCAGACATCTTATTTGAAATGCATAATCCATTCAGCTAAAACATGCTGATGTCAGCTACAATCACAGATGAGGTGAAAAACAAAGTTTGGATTTCTTTCTGACTCTGTCTGGATGGCTTATTAAAATGTGCAGGTACAGAAATGCTCCTATTGGTAGATTGGCGGCTGCACATTTCGCTCCCTGCTTCGGCAACATACCAGGGAAAATTTGTGATTGATGATCTGTGGAAAGATTAGAAGAAGGAAAAAAATATGCTACACTTGCGTCTCTACAGGCAGACTGAATTTCCTTTTTTCAGAAGTAACTATTTTATTCTCGAATTTGTTTGCATGTAGTCAAATTCAGTTGGTTTTCATGTCTTTTTTTTTTTTCCATGAGAAAAATATAAAGATAAATAACTTGGTTTATGGACAAATGATCCTTATTACATAACTGAGATCTCAAGTTTTTCCTTTAAGGTAGTGCAGTTACTGACTTTTGAAAGTTCTTTTAAGAAACAAATGATACTCTTAGCAGAATTATGACATGTGTCACAAACATGAACCAAACCAGTTTCTATGAAATGGTCATTTATGTAACTTTCATATTTACACTTCCTTTTTTTGCAATGGAAAAAAATATGTTATATAATTTGCTCTTACAATTTAAGGATTGAATTCCTCTAATTTTACAGGTGAACCAGTCTTTAATTCTCTACACTTTACATTCTTTCAAAAGGGTGAGGACTGCCCCCAAAGAGCATCACTATCTTAAAGAGCTTCGTTCCCTTTTCCTTCTCTTCTGCAGATACCATGTTTTCTTTGAACCATGTTTACTACTTTGTAGAATTCAAATAAGCATGATTGATGCACTTAAACTTTTGTAAGGAAAACAATTTCCTAATGACAGTCTCTTTAAAATTGATTGTTCAGGTGGAGTTTGCATTCTGATGCATGATAGGATTATAATATTCTTGAAGGCTACTTAGCAGAGTATTTGTGTTTACTCTGGGCTCAAAGTTGAAGGCGTTGCTGCTCTCTATTCAAAACACATTAACATAAAATTACCTATTGAAGAGCCATTGGCAAAGCTGGACTTAGTGGAAAGCATTCTTAGTGGAGTGTTGAAATGGTAAATGAATGGGAGAGGTCAGAGTGTCTGCACCCACTCCTACCACAAAAAACTTACTTCTAGAAATGATCCCCCTCTGTAAACCTAGTAATGTTCCCCTAACTCACTTAGGGGAAGCAAAGTTTAATTAAAGCATATTTGCATCTACTTGACACCTTTTATCCAAGAATATTTATGGAGTATCATTATGACACAAAACGGTCGATAAAAATGAAACAGGGAAGAAGGAAAAACAGTGTTCTTAGAAAGTTATTTGTACTGAGATTTATATCAGGAAATTTTAGTAACAGAAAAACTATCCTCAGTAATAAAATCTTTCCATAGTAGCTGCTTTTAAATTACCTTAAAAATATTAAATCAACATTTTTTTAAAAGTTGAATTGGGAGACTCAAAAGGTTCTATTTTTTGCTGAAAGGTTAAAATTAAGCCCAAACTCAATTTAATTTTTTCATTTGTGGAGGAATATAAGAAAAACGAATTCATAGAACTAAGGAAGAGTATCAAATGACATGTAAGATAAACCAATGGTTGAATATTTTAGGCACTGTCTTTCTTTTAAGATTACACAACAATCAAAATAGAAATGCCCATGGTTTAGAGAAAATATGCTGACATTGGATTATTTTATTTTTAAAGAAGTAGCTGTTACTGGGAAGGAAAATGTATGGCAATTTTAAAACAGGCCTCAGAATACCCAGTTGGTGTATGTTTAAATTATTGTGAGTAATACAATTGTTGAATATTCATTCAAAATACCATTCACAATAAATTGCATTCTTCTACATCTAAGAAGAAAGTTGTAATGGGAATAAAAATAATATTTAAAAAAATACTATTTCACCTATTGCAATAGATAGCATTCTTCCACTTTCTCCATATGCAATCATCTTCATTGGACCTCCCTGTAACTCCCTCCTCCCACCGGTATTTCTTTTTCTATTCGATATTGGGAAGAATGAGAAAATAAAACTACTACAATATTTTCTCCATTGGTTCAAATAGCAACATCAAGTATATTGATCGATGTTGTTAGTTGAAATTCCCCCACCAAGAGCCAAATTCACTTTAAGATAGTGCCGATCAGGTGTGGATCTTATGAAATTTTCTTGAAAGATAGAGACAAATAGAGAAATGAAATGGTGCAGACAAAGCACTTAGCACAGGGCCCTGCACACAGCAAGAACTTGGGACATTTTTGTTATGATGTTGATGGTGATGGTAATGAATAACGATAATGATAAAATACAAATATAGGTGGTACAGGTAGTAATTACCATACTGTATCTAATTGCAAGCAAAATTTACTTACATATTAAGGTGTAGAAAATATTACAAACTTCCTTTTCAAGACCTCCTGTCATGAGCACATGAAAAGATATAATAGATACACACTAGCAGTGAATGTTATTAATATTTTTAGATAAATTCTATCATTTAAAAATTAAATTTACGAACATTTGTGTTTTTTTATTCAAGTCAGTGGTTAATTATTTAGCTTTGCCCTTTAAGAAAAGAAACTCAACGTACAGCTTGAATCCACTAGTCCTCACAAATCAGAAATGCCTTAGCAATCCATTGAGCAAAAACTTTAAAATTGTATAAGGTAGCTTAGGGAAAAGTATTGTGCATATTTCACTAGGGGGATGTCAGTGTTTTGTTTAGGAAGTTGGTCTCTGAAATGTGTGTCTGACATATTAAATAGTTGTATGAAATATATTTTAAAACACTCAGAAATGATCTGGCAACTTACAAACACTCTTAATGTCGTCAGGAAATCACAAAACATTGACGGTATTTCTGTGCTAGAGGAATTAGTTTTTAATGACATTTTCTTTGGAAGTCCTCTTTGAATGGAGTTTCAAAATCTTTCCTAAGAACCTTGTTTTGTTCTTGTTTCCTAAGAGTGAAAATATTAATAATAATAATAATAATGGCCAAACTTTAGAAACGAATGTTTGGGAATCGCTCAGATATAAAACTTAGCAGAGCACACTTGTCTAAATATTTTTTTAAAAACTTGTGATATGTGAAGCCCAGACATGAATGCTATTCCTGCTTTCTATGATTATTGTGAAATGCTGAGATGAGACATTGTGATCCTGTGATGTGCTAAATGTTCTACATGTCCATATTACTGACCTAAAATTTAGTAAGAAAATAAAGCACTTTGCTAGCTCTGTGAGGAAAACTTTCCATACAGTAATCTAGCTCATAGAGAATTCCATTATCTCCCTATATTTCAGTTATGATAAAATAACTTTTAATCATAAATGTTCAGTTTTGTTTTTCTCTAGGAATTATTTTTAAAAATTCAAATGAATGATTTGTATAAACAAAGAGAATCCTATTCCATTCTTTAGGGGACTGAGAGACAATTTGGCAATCCTAAGTATTAGTTAACATTTAGATTTCAGATTTAAAATAGGACAAAGGAGTATTTGAAAAAAATAAATACAATCTTTTAAAAAGATTGTATCCGAATAAATCTTTTTGTTTAAAGGTTATCTAGTATTTGTTTTCTTTCCCAATACTTTACACATTTCCATAAATAAATACTCTTTTTTCATCTCTAATAAAATCCACATACCTGGTCTCAAATTACTAAATCAAACTTCTCAGTATGTTTTGGATAAAGTTACTAAGCCAATCCAGAGAACTGCTGCTTGAGAAACATCAGAGTGACATGGTCTTTTGGTAGAAAGCAACTGAAAGCACACTAACAAAACAGTATTCTAGAAAAATGCAGTAGTAGCATGGATCTTTGATCAAGTTTTAAATCCAGTTAGGATGCTTGCCGAAATGAGCATTTATAAAATATTGCCCTTTGCTCTTCCAAAAGTGTCCATTGCTTTAAAATGTTTGCTACTGCAATGTGACTGCTTTTTAAATGTTGTCAGCTACTTAGAATAATGGGGCCCTCTTTGTTTGTCAGTTCATTAATTTATTTAAGATGTGTGTATGGTCAGATTCATGAAGGTAATAAATCTCTTTTGCAGAGACAGATAATTGCTTTAACATGGCAAGACACAATAACATAGAATTTAATACAAAGTAAGCTTAGCATATGCATTATAGGAAACAATAGAATCCAAATATTAATAGAAAATAGAAAACAGTTCTCAATTACATAATAATTGAAGAGAACACATTTAGAAGTTGAACATTTGATATTTTCTCCCCCTAACAAGCTTGCCTTATTGCTAGATACTTTCCCACATTAAAATTCCACCAATGCCACCATATTCAGATCTCTAGGGAGCCCTTTCCCCTCTTGAAAATATTTTGGGGTTTCACAAAAATCGTTTGCCTGTCTCACTGGATTGAACCTCAAAGACTCCTTTGACGCAAGTGTTATTTTGACCACGTGAACATGGTTTCCATTTTTTAACTAGATTAAAACATGCATGAACAAACTACTCATTGAACTTTAATGTTGCTTTGTTGCTTTGATGGTTTACAGATTTCTGTTTCATAGATCGTTTTCCCCCCATACATTCTAAAAGTGAAATGATACATTGTAATTTGAATGATAATTTTGTTTTGATGATTTAATTGATAGCAGACAGAGGGACACAATCCCTGCTTTTCCATTTATATTATTCCCCCTGCTGAACAGATGAGACAACTAGGATTTTCATAAACATCTGTAAATAATTAAGGGATGTTACACTAAACTGTATTTCCTTTACCTTCACCAAGGCTTTTCTTGAGGAACTACATGGCAATCCTAGTTCAGAGAAAGAGCACCTTCTTCTTGTCACTCAGAAATCCTTGCCTTTCTTTTTGTTAGTTTAGGTGATGATTAAAGGCAATCTTCCCACGTTAATTTTCCTGACGCAAGGGAACATCTTCCCACATCTTTTATTGTTATCATTCTGATAGTCTTTGCATCTACTCCTTTCACCTAGTTCTAATTCGTGCTAATTCTCTCTCTTTCTTTCACTTTTTTCAAGTAAGGTTTTCAAAGCCATTCTTAGGCTTTTGACAAACCCATTTTCAAAACATATCATGCAAAATGCTGGGGAAAAATCAGAACATGGCTTCTTCTAATCTGTGTGCTTGATTCTGTGGCAATACCACATTTTAGAAGATATGTTCATCTTTCTATGGACATGTACAAAAAGGAGAGTGCCAGCTGTTCAAACCCGCTCCACCTCTGTTGCATCCAAGAAGCTATTCATTTCCATTTATCAGCTATTAAAAAGATTAGATTACATCCGAAGTGGTCTCTGACATTCAGTGTGGAGCATCCACAATGGATAAAATATACATATATTCATTCTGCTACTAAAATATCTCTGTTGGTTTTTCAGTCCTAACAGGAGCTTACAAACTTGTAGAAAGAAAAATTCTATCAGCAAACTGAAAAACAAATCAAAACACTTTCATTAAATGTTGTTTGGTTATCCTAACACATATAAGGTCAAAGATTGAGAAGCTACTATATATTTATTTTGACCTACTTCCTTGATTTTTTCTATGTTGTTTTCTATTTATGGAAAGTCATAGCCTTGGGAAGTCTTTATGGCATTCACTAGATAAACTGTTTTTCTCTAAGTTCACCTTCTAAATTCCTCTCTCCACCCCTCGCCCCCAACGTCAGGAAAGTTTGTATTATTGATAGTTAGACTTTTCCACTGAAAAGTTCAGGAAAATAGAGTGAAATTTTTAGTTTTAGTCATTAAGATATGCATAGGAGGCAAAAACATAGTTGGGGCAATACCTTAAACCATGTTATAAAGTCTTTGATAAGTCTAGTTTTGATTTTGCACTTAGACAGAAATTATAATTTACATAAAGGCTAGTGAACCTAAGTAGTCAGCTAGGAGAAGTTTTACAAACTGAGCACACTCATACACCCAGTACACTAGACAAGAAACAGAATAATGCCAGCATCTGAGAGGTACCCGTCACACTCCTTTCCGCTCCCCCTTCCCAACCAATGAGAGTAACTATCCTGACTTTTACTTAATGTTTTTCAAGAACTTAGTGAATAATTATAAAGAGAACACCCACTTTACACACACAATCCAGGTCAAGAAATCGAACTTTGTCAGTCACTTAAAAACTACGTGTGCTCCATCCTAATCACAGACACTCGCTTTCTTCAAATGTAACCACCCTTCTGACTTTTACATTAATCATTTCCTTGCTTTTATTTTTCTGTTTTTGTCATGCATGCACGAATTCCTAGACATGAGAGTTTAAACTATATTTAATTTTGATACCTCTGACTGTTTCCTGAGCATTTTCAAGCAAACAAGTATATAGAATTTTGAATTGTATTTACTTGCTATTGACAAAACTTTAACATTGGCACTGTATGCTGAAAACCTTGGTATCTTAATACAAGCTTGCAAGAGAAATAAGTTGAAGTGCGGTGGACAGTGGTCTGGAAGAAGAAACAAATCAGTAACTAGCACTCTAACTCCTCTTCTGAAGAGGCTGGGGAATAAAGCAGCAGGGAGGAAAAATTAACTACCTTCTCTTAACTGGGTTATACCCTAAGGCCAAATTTTTGATTACTGACACACAGATTTGCATTTTGCCTGTTTGTACCTTACCTGGTATATGAATGAACAGAGAACTCCAGTCTCTAGCCCTGACAGTCCCTTTTACCTTGCAAAATCACATTTATTCATCACCTCATTAAATTGAAGAAAATATAAACAAGGTAGATGGGAGAACACTAGGGGTGGTCTTTTATTAATTCTAAACTAGAAGAGATTGCCCCAGGAGCAGGTAGGGGATAAGTCTTCATGGCCATTGAAAGTCTTTCCTTCTTTTATCATTAGTATTTCATTCAAAAATGGTTCCAAGACTTGGGGTTGGAATGTGTTGGTGGAAATAGAGTAGACACACAAAAAGTTACACACACACACACACACACACACACGCCTGGAGAAAAAACACACACTTTCCCCACCAAATGTGCTTGTTGCACACAGTATTTCTTTTGGCAAAGTTTAGACACGTCTTTCTAGTTAACAAATGTATTCTGCTGTCAGCTCCTTTAAAAATTACACCCCATGCTTCATGCCAAATAACCTCTTTAAATATTAATAAATAACTCAAGGTATCTTAGACAGTCTGTGCTTGAGGAATTATGCTAATACTTTCAATGGAAATGACAGAGGGAATCCCCCTTTCAATATTTGCCCCAGTAGCAGGCTTCCCCCAATGCAGCCTCCGAACTGGTGCACTCCTGCAAAAAAAGGGGTGGAAAAAAAAGGATGTCAGTTTATTTTATTCCTATGAGCTATGTTTTGTGCATAGACCTGCTGCAGGCACCTCCTGAACCTTGTGGTTTCTTTGCCAGGATTCTCTATTGTTAATCCAAACCAGGCCATTCTGATCCTAGCTGAACAACCGACATACTGACGTTTGCTGCTTAGATGAGCAAGAATAAAGAGTCATCAGCAGATGGTTAGAAGCTCACTGAGTCTGCCTCTACTGCTTGTGTCCATGTGGTAGGGACTTGAAGGAACCCTTTGATTAATCCCACTGCCATGGGGATATGGCTTGGATTTTAAGCACAGCCATTGTAAATTGCATATGCGTATGTTTTCTCTAGTTTATTCCATTCAGCTGATTTTATTTTTCAGCCTATTTCTCATAAATTTGCATTAATCAAAGCAAAAAAAATGGTTTTTCTCTGAGTTATCTTTAAAATACTCAAATTATCTCCTCAGCAAATCACCCTTCTCCATATTGACTTTGCCCAAGAGTTACAAACAACTTTGTAGATAGTCATCAACTATGCTTCATGACATCAGCAAAGGCTGAGATAATTTACAGTGGAGTGTGAGGATACAGGCAAATGATCTTATGAGGTGACCCTGTGACTCAGCTTTCCTCACTGAAAGGAGGTTAAGAGAATCTTGACTCCAGTCCCAGCTTCCCCTAAACAGAATATCAAATGAGAGCTTTCTAGCTATATCTCCCTGATCATTGACAGCAGGATTAAAATAGAAATTAAATGCTATTTAGTTGCATTATTCATTCATTTTGAAATTAATATGTCTTTAAAACAAAACAGATGCCTTATTTAAATATTTCTTTCCATTTTGCTTTGTTCTGAATTGTGAGTATAGGATATATGTAGTATTATCAAAGATGATTTAAAAATTGCTATTCTATAATGCAAAAATATAAAATTAATTAATATTTGGGTGTATGTATACAGGTGTTATTTGTGCTAGTTATTGCTACTAAGATCTGTTTCTAACTTCTATTCATATTCTAACACCAAATATGTGGGTTTTTTTCTCACACTAATAATTCATTCTCCAACTCTCTGGATACCAACTGGGTGTCCAACAATTTACTTCTTCAAACACTACTCAGAGTTAGGACCAGACCCCACAGGTTAAGGGCTCAGTCCCACAAGACTGCCTCAACTTGACATCAATCACATGTCCAGGCCATCTGTACTTCTTACTGACCAGCAATAAATTGGTGGTTCCCATGATCCTCTCTTCAGGTTTCATAATTTGCTAGAACAGCTAACAAAACTCAGACAAGCACTTTATTCACTATTTCCAGCTTACTACAAAGGCTATTAGAAAGCATACAAATGAACAGGGAGACGAAGAGTGTATAAGGTGATATATAGGTATGTATAGGGTATATAGGGTGATGTATAGGTATGTACAGTGTATAGGTATGTATAGGGTGATGTCTGGAAAAGTCCTGAACATAGGAGTTTCAGTCCCCTTGGAAAGGGGATGTGCCACCCTCCTGGCATTTAGCTGTGTTCTATGAGCCTGATCTTTTAGGGTTTTAATCTATCACACACAATTGTAGGTGTGATAGATTAAATCACTGGCCATTGGTGATTGAGTCAATCTTCAGTCTTTCCTCTTTATAGGTACAGAGGTGGAGCTGAAAGTTCCAACCCTCTAATTACATGGTTGCTTCTTCTGGCAACTGCCCGCATTCTGAAGATATATGATGGTCCACCAAGAGTCACTGTGTTAGCACATAAACTCAGGTATGGATTAAAGGGGCTTATGAATAACAAAAGAAGCTCCTTTGGCCCATATTATTCAGATTATTCCAAGGGTTTATACCAGGACCCAGGGTCAAAGGCAAAATATATTTTCTTATTACATCACAATATCACAGCTATGTACTGTAAAGTTGTTGTGAACACTGAATTAGCAAATTCTGAAGCACTATATAGGGTCAGGTTCCTGCATCCCCTAGCCAAATTTTAATAAACTGGTCAATAAGTAATCTTATGTATTGTGTATTTCTGCTCATGTGTGTTTCTGTTTAAAGATAACTTATTTAATGTGTGTTCTTGAGTTATTAACATTGAACTCATGGTAAACAGAATTATACCTCGTTCATGAACTAATTTTATCCAACATATGTATTTTCTCCATAAGGCACATCCCAGCTTTCTTGCACTTAGTGCTTCGGTACTTCCCTTGGGGAAGATTCTAAATAGTGAAATCACCAAGAAAAAGCATAAAAAATGTGAAAAATGTGGCATTAAGTATAGCATTTAAATGACCCTTCTCTACTTCATGATAGCTGAAATGAGAAGGTGGATTGTGCCCTCGCTTGACCTCAGCTATAAAGCGTGCATCAGGTGACTCAAATTTTTTGTTGCTCCACATATTTCTTCAAATGGCTATGAAAATGCCATGAGAATTGATTGGAGGTTATGAATAAATTTTAGTGAGTAAGCCAATTTACAAATACAGAATCCATGAATAATGATCAACTCTCTATCACAACAATTATATACATATATAACTAATATATATAATATATTAAAAGTTATAATAATAGTAACAACTATATTAAAGCACCATAATTGGCTCAACTGCACCTCTATTGCTGAAAATTTAGGTTGTTTATATAATTTGGTGTTACAAATAAGGCCTCAATGGATAACTTTGTGTAGGATTCTATGTTCACATTTCAAATTATTTTCTTTAATGGAATTTCCTGGAAGTGTCATATCTGAATCAAAGGGTATGAAAAATTTTTAAACATTTGCAACATAGTAAAGATCTAGCCAAATTTATACTTTTACCAGTAAAGTGTAGATTTTTGTTATTTTTGTTGCAGAAGAGTGAGCAGCTCTTTATTATCCAGGTCTTGGCTATTTCTCTAGAATCCATCTCTCTCCTCACCAGCAGCTGACAAAGGATACCTCTATCAGCTTCTAGCAGCTGTACCAAACTACTCAAAGGCCTGTCAGTACCTGACAGGCTCTCAGCCTCCATGTCTGTCATCTTTGCCTCCACTACTTTCCCTTGGGCTAGCACCTCCTCACCTTTCTCATTAGATAGTATATGTGGTCATCTAGCATGCTGTCCCTGTTTTGCTCCAAGTCTGAATCAGGGACTCTCCTTTTTTGGTTTCATAGATTCTCTTTTTTGCTCCTACTATAGCATTTACCTGGGTGCCTTGAATCAGCCTACTTACCCATCTGTCTTTTCTTCTGAATTTTAAGCTCTTTGAAGACAAAGATTCTGCCTTATTCATCTAACATCTAACTACCTAGCACATTGCATGGCATGAGAAAAATCTATTGCAGGAATAACCCAAAGAATAATATATAAATAAATTACGTAGTTTCTTACCAAATCCAGGTAGTGAAAATGAGTGAACGCTACATAGTCAGTGCTGACAGTCAAAGATTTGAGATTCACTTCTCTCTGCTTGCTTCTTTTCCATTCTCCATGGGATTCAATGTAAGGCAGACGTCAAAATTACAGACTTTGGAGTCAACACCAGCATTAAAATCCCAGCACTGTCAATTACTGAATGTAATAGCTTTTGTATAAGTCATTTTACTTCTCAAAGCCTCAGCTTCCTCATCTGTAAAGTTAGAGTTGTAGCACCTACCTTTAAGTACTGTTGTGAGAATTAAAAGAAGACACTTATATAAAATATTTTATATTTATATAAAGTCCTCAATATACCCTTGGGTTTTTAAAATAATCTCAATTCATCCTGAACTCTGCTGTCAGATTAAGCTTTCAGCAACTATTTCTAGATATTTCATACCTATGTCCAAAAATGTCTTTTAATCTTCTGCTGTTCATTCCATGACCTTTTTAACATGTCCTCATTTCCATCAGAATCTCTAGGACACTTGAACTTATCCTCTCTCCTTTGTCTCCTACCAAACTGAACATGATGCTCATGCCCAATTCCCTCTGGTCTTCCTCCCTACAGAGAGCTTATGTGTGATTTGTTCACCTTTATATTCCCAGCTTCTTGTGTGATACATGACCAACAATATATTCACAATAGATTTCAAGTGAGTACTTTCTCCTTTTATTTCTCCTTATAAAAATACTTTGAGGTGCATGTCCAAGTCCACAATAATAACCCTCACTGCAGCTAAACCAAACTATTCAAATCAATATCTCACACTCTACAAAGCTTTTGGACTTTGACACAATCAAATTTGATTTTGATTCCTCCTTCTTTGAATACCATGGCATTTTATTTGTAACCCCTCTTACATATACTTGTCTTTTTCGTCTTGTATCATATTTATTTGTGCCCTTGTATCATCGGCTGTTCAGAATGCATGATTTTCCAGCCATTACATCTCATTTATCCTAGTAGCTTCTGTAGGTGCCAAGTACAATGTCTTTTGCATATTCACTAATCAATTGATATTTGTTGAGTTGAATCTTTTGAAATGATAGTAAGACTAAGTTATTTAATACTATGGGAAGTACCCACATGATTTCTTTAGTTAGATATTATTAATTCCATTTTACGAATTAAGACACAGAGAAAGAAATAAATTACATAACATGAAATTTTCGAGCTAAACTAAAAAAAAGTTTTGTCTGGAATTGTCACAGCCAAGGGGCAAGATACATTGATTGCAATTTAATTTATTATACCTATACATGCATGCACTTTTATTTACCTATTTTATATTTCTTTCCAACTTCCTGTTACTTTATTATTCAGACACTTGTGACCATCTACCTATGCTCCTAAAACCTTAGTTTCCAAAATCCTCATTGATTTATTTTCCATGGTCTGAGATAAAAGCAGTAAAAGTATGATACATAATCTCAGCCTTTCTGAACAGACTAAAAATAATATTAATAATCATAGGAATATATTATCTTTCCAAGCTACTTTATAGTGTACATATATTCTGTAATTTGATCCTCACAACAATGCAATGAGGCATTTAAGGCAGGTGCTATTATCCCTGTTTTGCAAATGAAGAAGCTGAGACAATTACGTGAGAGGTTAATTGATATTCAAGGTCATTCAGTTGGTAAGTGGCAGAGATATGACTCAAGTCTAAGTTGTCTAACCTGAATTTCTTTTCATTCTATCCCGGTGTTTTCTTAAGAATACTCAGCAGTAACAGTGAGAAGAGAAAGATAAAAAGAAATGGGAAGAAATATAGAATATTACAAGAGTGATGGAAATTAGATTAATTTAGGAATATTCTAAGGTATCTATATGTTGAAAGGAAATTTTTGTTTAAGAGACTGTATTCTGAATACATGAATTAATGTTGCAGAAATTTTATTGAAATTTGTAGGGAAGGCATGTGCTCTCAAATCTGACTGAAAACTAATATCTGTAAAATCAATATGCAGGATCAACTTGGGCATCTGTTATTGTAAAACTCACACATTTAACTCACGTTTATGTCCGCCATTTTAAAAGGTTAAAACCACAAGAAAGAAAAAGTAGATCTTGCTTCTTGCTTGAAATTGTCTTATAAATCAGTCTTCAAGCTTAGTATAGAATGAAACTTTTCTTCTAAAAAAAAAGCTGAATACATAATTTTCTCAAAAATAAAAATGAGTTTTTTCATGATTACATTTTTATAAAATCTGTTTGAGAACTGTAGAAAATAAAGAGAAGGTTGAAGAATATCACCTCCAACTTCATTATCTTAGTCACATGAAGGCTCAAACACATAGAAATATTCCTTGCTTTTTTTCCCTTAAAACAAAAATTGGATCATCTCATGCATGCTGTTTCGTGCTGCTTCCCCCTTCCGGACTCTCTCTAGCATCCTCTCCTGAGTGGAGCTTAACGTCTGGCACCTGCATTCCTTCAGCTCTTTATATACTGAGTCAAAAACAGTGGAGCCCAAAGGAAACCACTTGTGTTGAATCCCTGACATGTGAGTTAAACTCAGAGTGGGATGTTACGAATATGGCTATTTTTTTCTGTGACAAAATTGCTGGGGATTAAATTTAAAAGCACGAAGCAAGCTGATAAATATAAACTCTCATGACAGATACCCTGAAATGGCAATAAAACATTTCTCAGAGAAACAAAAAGGATATTCTCAGAATATTAGGAAGAAAATAAATTTTAATTCCTGGTTTGTTCATGTCAAAAGACCCTGGAGTGCCACCTAACATGCAGACTCTCATCAAAATTTATAGATCTACAGCTTCTGGTACAAGGTATTTATCAATAAATACAAAAGCTTGCCTAATTTGCTTGAAATTTGAATAATTTATGTGAAGTAATCCACTATGCCCAAGAAAACTTGTATTTTCTTATATGTTTCTTTTAAAACTTTAAATGTTTTCAGGTTACAACAATAGCTTTATAGTGTCATGCTTAGGAAATCTAAGTAGAGTATGGACCGGGAAAGCATCTTGATAACAGAAGGTTTATCAAAATGCCTTTTGCCTACTACTCTATATAGTAAGATGCAATCGAAGTATATTCAAGCAAAGTCTCTCAAGGTATTTAAATTACTTTGGAAATTTTAATCATAGTCAGAAGGGCTTCAATTTGTCATAAAAACAAGGAAACATCCTAGTTAGTGAATAGTCTAAATAATAGTTTTAAGAAAATACAATCATTGCTTTTAAGCATGAGGTATTTTTTTAGTATAAGATATTAAATTAAAAAGTATTAATTAAAAATTGCAAAAATACCTCATTCTCCCAGCAAAGGTATTTCTAAAATAACAAAAACAAACACATGAAACAGGCTTACTATCAGAAATAGAAAACAAATGCCAAATTGATGAGAGAGAGAATTACTTGGAGAAGATTGATAATATAATACCAAAACAACTTTTTAATTCGTCTCTTTTGAAAGTTCAAATATGAACTGTGACGTTTTACTGAAGTAAAAAATATACATATAGAATGTATAAAAATTGGGAACAGTATTTAAATAATAAATTATAATCTAAGTAATAACAGAATTATGATGTTTCTAAATTAGCTTCAATTTTGAATTACTAAGTGGCTATGACATTTGTCCCAGCTATTGCTAAGCATTTTAACAGATGGGCTATTTTGTCACCCTGAAGAGGAAAGAACAATATCTTCCTTTGCCTTAAGGTCCAATTTTCTTTAAGGCCAAATTCCTGGATCTCTATGAAGTGGCCGGGATGGGGAAAAGCCAACTGTAGAAGAAACAGATTCTGAAATTCTTCCCTGAATAGGCTAGTGTGTAGCTGAGTTCTTGGGCCAGGGTCAAAAACTCTCAGATTCCTGAACAGGAAATTATTCCTTTCTTCTTTGTCATATATAGTTGCTCCGTATTAGCCTAACCAACACATACATGAAGGAAAATAGATTTTTCTTAACATCATTGTTAAACTGAACACCTTGAAAATTCACTGAAACATGAATTTTGTCTAAAATTCTTAAAACTAGTTTTACAAAATCATTTGGGCAAGAGTATCATTTTTCTGCTTATTCTCTGAGCACCTACATCTAAACTAACAAGCACTTATGCATTCTACTCTGTTTGGAAGTTCATGACGTGCCTGTTTCTCCCACTGGTTAGCTCTTTGAGGTGAAGGTAACCCTCAGAATACTCAGTGCAATTTCTTCCGTAAAGCACATACCTGAATTGCCCTGCTAGCCCAATTCAGCACTTCTGATTAATTTTCTCCTCCAAACTCTCTTTTCTGTGGGCTCCTTTGGTGGTTTTCCTTCTGTGGCTCAGTCTCTCTCTCTCTCTCTCTCTCTCTCTTTTTTTTTTTTTTTTAATGCTCCTCTTCTGTCTGACCTCAGACCCTGGGGTTTCTCGAGCTCGGTCCTGTGGTTTTTCTCCTGCACACTCTAAGCACATTCTCCTTAGGCAATCTCCTATATTCACATGGCTTCAATTACCATCCATAAAAGCAAATCCGAAATTTATATCTCCAGCTCAGACCCTTTTCTGAATACCAGACCATGTTTTCAAATGCTTACTTGTCATCAACAATTGAGTGTCTCATAGGCACCTCAACGGCAACATGCTCAAAGCGAACTCATCTGACTTTCCACGAATTTGTCTTCCTCCAGATTCCTCAAAGAACTACCCTATTCATCCAGTTGCCCAAGACAGAAACCTAGGAGTCTATTTCTATTCCAATATCTAAACTAATATCCAGGTCATACTGAGTCTACATTCTAATTATTCTATCTAGAATGTTTCCAAATTTCTCAACCTTCCCAGCCAGGTCCCTAGTCTGAGTTACTGCTTGGACTACTGCAATACTCCAACACCGTCTCTCTGCTTCTACTCACACATGCCCTTACATTGTTTTTCATGCTCCATCCTGAGAATGATTTTCTCAGAAGCTCCTGTTTAACACACTTCTCTGGCTTCCCATTGTACTTGAGACTAAATCTCAAAATTATGTCATAACCCATAGATCCTGCACTATATCTCTTGACTAGTTTTTGGAAACCTCATTTTATGCTGATTTTTACTTTGCTCTTCTTACTCCTCTAATGCTCCCAATATCTCTCAGGAGTCAGGCCCTTCAAGTCTTTATTGTTATCTTTTCTGAAATGTGTATCCTTTCCTTCTTTCCCTCTTCTAACCTTACATTCACTCTTATTCACCCTTCACCTCTTAGCTTATATATCACTTCCCCATGGAAATCTTTTGATTTTGCCCTCCGGGGTCCTGTAATGTTGTAAATTCTCATCGCAACTTTCCCTTATTTTTAACACTCTTCATCACACACCCTCATATTTTATAACATTAATCACACAATCATCTAATTGATGTGACTCTTCCCCACGCTAGACTGTAAGCTCTGTGTAGGCAGAGATCATGTGGTCTTTCACATTGATGAATTCTTTGTATCTAACACAATGACTGATACATAGTAGGTACTCAAAAATATTTGTAGGACAAATGAAGGAACAAATACATGAACAGAAGTTCAATATGTGTTAATTGGATGAACGGTTATGTTTCCAATTACATATTAAAGAACTCAGTTGAGAGTATATACAATATAGTTTTGGAAAACCCAAGAAAATAATCAGTTATATTTCATTCTTATTCTTGTTTTCACAAAGGATTTAATGTGACTACTTCAATAATATTAATTTCAGATTCAGTAACAGAACTTGTATGCTTAAGGAATTTTTAAGATAGTCTAACTTGCTCATTATTGGTGGGCAAATACTTGCAAAAAAAGAGTTTTATTTTTTGCAGAAATGACTTCATTATCTTTGACTTTTCATCTGAAAGAAATCATCTGTTCAGATAAAAAGGCATATTAGAAACATGCATTTAGTTCTATTGTAAATATATTAAGAATTGCTCTAAGTAACTCAGAGAAAAAAAATCTCATTTACTTCCTGGCATTTATTGGAACATAACATTATAATATTACAGCTTCAAGAAGTAGAATATATTCTATAGTATATATACATATATGCACAAACATAATTTGTTACATTTATCCACCAAAAGTTTAATGTGGCCAAGGAAAATTATACTGCATGAACTGATTTTTAAGTGTATTTTCTTCTTTATTTTAAATAGTTAAAATTTAGCTACTTTTTCCCAGATAACAAGCATATATATAACTCCCAAATAATAGAATACTTATTCTGAAGGAGGGTCAGATTGGCTCATTAATTTTTCCAATGAGAAGACAAAAGAGATAATATGATCAGCCTGTTTTTTAATATATTACATTTTTCAACAATTACACAGAACTTTCACACTTTCTAATTTTATGTATACTTTTTGTTTAAAAATTGTTAAGTCTAGCTCATTTAAGGTATAAATATATGCAAGGCAAATACTCAAGCCAAATTTATGTATTTGGTAGCAGAAAGTCTACATTTGGAAGTGTACTCTATAATAGGTGAATATCAGAATAGAAAGGTTGGGGTTTGGATAATTTTTGCTTTAAAATGTCACTTTAAATTTTTTATTTTTCATTTATATTTTCTTTACAGAAAGTTTGTAGCACTTAGAATTTGATTTTGGGCATGGCCTCTGATTATATTTAGGAACAAACTTTTTTTTCTTTCCTGCCAAAATGAAGAGTAGATTAGACCTTGGTGAGTTATTAAAAAAAGGAGTTAGTTGTAAATATTATCCACACTTAAACTTTAAACAAAAAGGCAGTAATCCTACTACACATACTCATTATAAAGCCAATTCTGTGTATGAGAAATTGGAGGCTTTAGTGCGGGAAACTGATGATTTCCAGTACTACAAAATGCCAGCCAATGAGTAGTAAGAGCAAGGTAGCAGAATTCAGACTTAAAGCCATGCAAAGTCTTACAAGGAATTAGTATTTAAAATAACTAACTTGAGTGAAATATCAATACTATTGTACAATGAATGACATCCAGTTCTCTTTTTATACAGTACATCAGTGTAGATACCATTATATCTTAAGCTCAAATTCCTCTTCCTTCCAACCCAAGGTAATAAATCAAAAGGAGCATTTCAGTTTACTTATTGAAAACTATTGTAACTCCTACTTACCAACAGATTAGAGCAGGTTGAACGGGTATTTTACAGAAGCATTATAATGATAAAGCCAAATATCAATCAGTTTTACTGCCAAAACGAATGTGTCTGAACTTAAGGATTGGATAAAAGTGTGTTAGTCATGTCAGGAGATGGGCAGCTTTGTGGGCATGACTCAGAAGGTATTACATGCCTACATCACCATGTATGTACAAGTTCTATTTCAGCCTCAAAGCTTTCCTTTGATGACCATTTATTTATGTAGCACATTTCTTTTCATAGGCTTTTAAGGAAGAGGTTTGCAAAGCAGGGATCCCATAATTTGCATCTGGTGGAAATACACACTAGTTCTGTGTCAGGAGACACAGCCTCCCTTTTCTACCTTGTCACTGTCCTACGAAAAGATTTAGGCTGAGTCATAAAGCAGTGAATTTCATATGTGCCATCTACTTTAAAATCAAATGTAAAATCAGGGATTTGGGCCAGTGGTAATCTGGCCCAAATCCCTGATTTTACATTTGATTTTACAGATGACAATATAAGGACCAGATAGTCTCAGTGATTGGATTCAGACCATTTAGTGTGTTTATTAGCAGAAGCAGGACTTGAATGCCTGGCTTCTCACTCCCCAAATAGGCCTCTGTCACCTTTAACAATTATCTCTAGACTTGTTTTCACGACTAGTCACATTTTTAATGCTCAGAATCAATACACACTTGCCAACATTTTATTTTACCAGTGGGAGACATTAAAAACACATCCACCAACCAATTACTCTTACTATTATTTCATAGAAGTTAGCATTTTAACACACAAAAGGAGAAAGAAATTGCAATAAAAATAAAAAGGAGTGTTCTAGATTAAATATTTTTGATTTTACAAACATCTCACTGTATTGTCTTTGTTTTGCTCATGTTGCTGTAGGTCAGTAAACACTTCTTCATAGATTAGTACTTACCCTTTATTATTATATCCTCATTTAAGAACTCTTCTCTCTGTTTCACACAAGAAGAGAATTCCCTTCTGAGAATAAACTTAAACACTAGATTAAAAGAATTGTAAAATTAATTTTTCTTTACCTCCTTCTCTTTTTCCTTCTTCAACTCTGATAAGCATATCTTACTGATATTACATTCTTATTTTGAAATGAGAACACCTTTCCTGGTATAGTGGTTTTATGAAAAGTTAGGGTGCATGAGGTTAGACACTGACACATGTGGTTATTATATACTTGAAATGTGGTTAGTCCAAATTGAGATGTACCGTAGGTGTACAATAGTCATTGAATTTTTTACAAAATAGAATGCAAAATATACATGCATAATTTTTATATTGATTACTTGGTGAAATGAGAATTTGAATATATTAGATTATGTAAAATATGTTACTACGATTATCTTGCCTGTTTATTGATTTTTACTTTGAAAATGTGAGTACAAGAAATTTAAAATGATGTAGACGGCTCCTATGTATGGATCTCCTTACATTTCTGCTGGGCAGTGCTTGTCTGCATGGAATAAGCACTGTGGATAATGTACCCAGGCTCCCCACTTTTTCCCCTACCTCTCCCCATGGCTATCCTCAGAGGTCACACAGAGCTGAGAGTCCTTTCTCACAAAATGAGCACAGCCTAACAACATTGCACACGTGTCATATCTGGTGAGATGATGATTCAGGAGGCATCACTGCTAGAACTAATCTTGCTTCTCTGTGCATTTTTTTTAGCCATGTGTAAATTCTGCCACTACTATAAGATCTGAAGAGATAAAGCAAGGGAAGCACTAGGTTCTTCGAAATGCCAGGAGCATCTAAATAAATTCAGGTGCTTATCCATACAGGCTTCCAAAGTAGATTCTGACTACTCTGTAGAATACAAATAGGAAGCGGTACCTTCATCCTGGAAGCCTTTATTACATTGTCCACATTAGTAAACAGAGCACACAGGCAGAAACATTCTGAAAAAGCAAATAGAAAAAGAATGTGAATCCAGAAACCTTTGGGGTGCCTAACAACATTACATTTTTTTCTTCCATTTTCTGAAATTAAAGACATTGTCTATGACAGCAAATGGAGGGATTTTTCCTATAATTTGAGTGACCACAGAAACTGTTGTTTTCCCTAAATCTTGATAAACTCAACCATTCTTCAATTAATGGATTCTATTGACGTTAATGTATAATAGTAGATTACTTTTTTCCTTAGCATACAATTCCATTTGCTGGTTGGGTCACAGTCTGTAGTTTTATAGGTTGTATGGCTGGTCTGTGGCATCACAGAATTATTCAGCACAGTTTTTGATGATAACATTACCCTACCTTCCAGGTATATGCAGCTGAATATACAGTGAGACTGTCTGAATGCGTTGTTTAAAATGACTCCAGTGACTCATTGGTCCATGGACTCTGTCCAGTTAAACTGGTAATCTCCAAGTTGGCAAGCCCATGTTTTAGTGTTATTTTTTGGAAGATGTCATAGAAATGGTCGTTGCCATGCATTTTACATAAAAAAAAAAGTCCAGGCCACCATCATTCCACACCTGGATTACTGTAACACCTGGCAGTTGGCTTCTCTTCCGTCACTTCACAGACTTAAGCTATCCTGTATATGACTGCTTGATGAGTCTTTTTTAATCTTTTTTATCATGTCAAAACCTACAGCATATCCTACAAGGAGTAGCACATTTAATCTAATCTCTATCTGACATCAGAGACTTTCATATCTAAACCTTCTACCCATATCCAATCTCATTTCCTGGAACTGGAACCTCCCCTTGCTTTGGTTACCCTTTAAAATTCTGAACATCCTACCTTCACGTGCCTGCTCTTGCACTTCTTACTATAGAAGTTGCCATCACCCTTGCTCATTGACTATCTGTGCAAAACATCTTTCAAAGTCCTTTTCCTATGACTCTTCAGTCTCTCAAATAAACTGAGTTTATTACTAATTTATATAAACCCTTGAATTCTTCCCTCTTGACCCTATATGTACGAGTCTTTCTTCCCCATTGAAATTGTAGATTCGTTGATGTTGCATATCAGACTCAGCACAGTTCTAGACTCATGTGTTAAGTTACGTTTAGTGCAGGGATATGTGTTCTCATAGACCTGCCTCCAAGGTTCTAGCTCTAAAACTGATTGAACCTCTCTAAGGCACAGTTTCATGTTGTCTGCAAAATAGTGATAATAGGGCTTAATTCACGGTTGTTGATTAATTAAGATGTCCATAACAGTTTTCCTCTCTTTTCCAAAAGACATTTTGAGAGAAAAGGGTGAAAGGAAGTGTGTGAAGTCACTGGGTAGGTAGCATAGAGGAAAATGTGTACACTAGAACAGGCAGAGGTGCAGAAAAAAAAATTGGAGTAAATAGCAAATGTGGATAAAAATTCATTTTGCATAAGGCTGGCTTTTATTATATCTATTACATTATATTTCTTTTAGGGTAAGTTAATAACGTTATTGCATATATCTGAAAATTATAATATTATGACTCTTCTGTTTAAAAGTTTTGGAAAGTTTTCTATTGTGTACAGGGTTAGCTCTACATGATCTGACCCCGACATTCTTCTCTAGTTGAATGTCTCATCTCACATGTACAGTATACACCATGTTGCAGCTGAATACAACTATCTTTTTCTAAAAGTACTGTTGTTTTTGAGCCTGCATTTATCGTTCTTCCTGGAATATTTTTGTTTCTTTTTTTCTTTCCTTACTTGGTACTTGGGAACATCTAACTGATCTTCTAAACCCTAACTGGAGCTCGTCTCCTCTACAGATCAAACTTCCTGGATTTTCCCATGATTGTCATAGAGGTCCAACGGTAAAATGAGCTTTCCTCTCAAGATCTTCCCTCAAAAAAGAGGAAGAACACCTTAATTTTTTTACAAAGCATCTTTATATTGTGGGTAATTCTCTCAGTTTCTATTTTGAGTAACTTGGGGAGAAGTCATGTTTACAAAAAATTACCACTGTCGGTGCTGAGAGATGTCCCTGATGATACTGTTTTTTAAAAGGTAGCAAATACATTTGTATCAATTTATGACTTATTTTTCTACTCTGATTTCATACCTGAAAATAAGATACCTTGAGTAAAACCTTTTAATGATCATTTAACGATGAAATATGGAAAGCCATTATTATGTGGAGATCACATAATACGTATGTAGAGGATAATTTTTAAAAAGATGCCAATATTTATTTATATAGGCCCTTGAGACCTTGAATAAAAACAAATAAAATGTCAAAATATAATAATAAATTGATTAAAAAACATACTAAATATAAGGTATGAGAAACTTGCTCTCTGTGTTGCGAAAAAGTTGGAAATAAGTTTGCCCTTTGAATTAAATTAAATCCACATACAATGACTTTGATGCGTATCAGTAGAAGCAAACCAAAAAAAACCAAGATAGGGTCTTTAAGGGTGTCATTAAAGTGGTAGGAGAGAGACAGTTAAAGTTCAGTCAAGGTGATTATGAAGTGATCCCAGAGAGGGAAGACAAGGTTTTAATTTAATAAGCAGAAATATAATCAAGGAATAGGTTGATCAGAAAGAGCAAGAGGCATCACCCAAATTGCTAAGGGAGGAAAAATGAGAGGACCTGAAGGCTGTAGTTTCCTTGGCAGTGCTATCCCTATAGTAGAGGTTAAGCAAACTAAAAGCCAGAATTAGCTGAGAGATGCTTTTTAAATTCACGTAACTTTCTTTTCTCAGTGCTTCTAGGCTTTACGAGCAACCCCCTGAACATTGGCTTGCTTGAGGGCAGTGGTTCTCGATGGAGGATGATTTGTCTCTCGGGAGATTTTTGGCAGTAGTAAGGGACACTTTGGGTGTCATAACTGAGGGAGTGGGACTGTTACTGGCACGTAGTGAGAAGAGGTCAGAAATGCTGCTAAACATGCCACAGGGTACAGGACAGCTCCCCCATAACTATGATGCAACCTAAAATGTCAGTAGCGCCCAAGTTGAGAAATCCTTCTCTTTTTTATTTTTGAGACGGAGTTTTGCTCTGATACCCAGGCTGGGGTGCAATGGCACAATCTCAGCTCATTGCAACCTCCGTCTCCCAAGATCAAGCGATTCTCCTGCCTCAGCCTCCCTAGTAGCTGAGATTACAGGCACGTGCCACCACACTAAGCTAATTTTTTTTGTATTTTTAGTAGAGATGGGGTTTCACCGTGTTAGCCAGGATGGTCTTGATCTCCCGACCTCGTGATTCGCCCACCTCAGCCTCCCAAGTGCTGGGATGACAGTGTAAGCCACCACGCCTGGCTTTCTATTTTTGCTCAAAACAATAACAGAGGAAGAGAGTAAGAGCGAGAGTAAAAGGGGAGCATACGTTTACCTTTCAAAGTCCAGTTGCCCCTGCTGGGAGTTCACCAGGAGCTGAAGAGTCACACCTGGCTGACAGCCAGCAAGAAAGCAGGAACTGTAGTCCTGTCTCGAGGAACTAAATTCTGCCAACAATATGAAACAACTTGGAGCAGTCTTTCCCCTAGAGCTTACAGATAAGAACTCAGCCTGACTTCTTGATTTCAGCTTTGTAACACTTTGAGCAGAGAATCGTCTATATCATGCCATACTTTTGATCCATGAAGGTTGTGGTTAAGTTGTGACATAGCAATAGAAAACTAATACAATGGCCAAAGGTACCAATGCAATGGTCTGGCAGATTCCGGTATACCCAGTTTGACTGCAGCCTCCCTGAGGGCAGCAGTTGGGCCTGTGGTGTTCAACATTACTTTCCTTAGCATTCATATAGTGTCAGGACTATGGTAGCCTTCAATAAAATTTGTGGACTCACTCACTGATATTCCTCGGCTTTGTACATTTTTTCATTCATTGTCAAAGTACATATGGGAATTCCATGACACACATGAACTATGTTTACCCATCTGTGAACTCGTTTAATATGAACGTGAGTCAAGGAGCTGGACCCATTTCCATTGTGCCTATAAATAGAAGTTTCTGGTCAGACAAGGTATGGACAAAGCCCTGGACAAAGTAAATTAACCATGGCAAAGGTAACTTTGAAAGGAATTGACCAGGTTGGCCTTTGAAACCGATGGTTAATTTTACGTGTCAACTTGGCTAAGCCATGGTGCACAGCTATTTGGTTACACATTATTCTAGATGATTCTGCATGGGCATTTTTGAATAGGATTTAAATTTAAATAGAAAAACTTTGAGTACAGTATGTTGCCTTCCATACTGTGGGTAAACCTCATCTAATCAATTGAAGACCTGAATGGAACAACATCCACCTATTTAAAGTTTTAACTGGATGCATTAGATTACATGACTATTATGGGCTTCTATGGGCTATATTATTTTAAACCTGAAAAAATACACTTGACAAAAAAAATCCTTTTCCAAATCCAAATTTCAGTTTTTCTTACAGGAAATGCTAGCACATGCTAATTTATTCCCATAAAACTTTATGGCAGGTGTGAAATGTGAAATATGAAATGTTTGTAAGTGAATTGCAAGTATCTCCTGCGTCAGGCTCATTAGAAAAAAAGTTGTGTTTGAAAACGTTATCCACCGTTTCAAAGGGAAAGGAGCCTAAAAAGCAAAAGGGAAATATCGTTTTATTTTTTCCATATATCACAGAGAGGAACAAATGAAGATGAAATAAGTAAACTTATCTATCAGAAGTATTGATTACTGTTGGAAGAGGTTGGAAACAGACTGGGTAAGAGGGAAAGATAGTATAAATCTTGGTGAACCATTACTTTGGGTGGAATGAGGTACCAATGCTCTCCTTCAAGGAAGGAGATGGGAAAATCCCAATTCAGTAATATTTAATAGGGAAAATATAAGCAACAGATGTTGTTTTTATCTTATTATCCTGGTAAGAATATCTAAGAACAAGACACAGTAGACAGGATCCAATATCACAAATTCATTAAATATGAAGTTTTGAATATTTAGATGAAATATTAAACTGAGAATAATAATAAGGTTACTGAGGATTTACTATGTTATAGGCATTGTTCCACATACTGTAGGTCTAATTGTATAGTTGCTCCTTCTAACAATCTTATGAAATAGGTACAATTTTTTATATCCATTTTACAAAAGACACTTACCCATTTTAAATTTTACCCATTTCTATGTGCTACAAAAAGCACAGAGACCTTAAAGAACTTGTTTAAAACTAGTAAGCAGGAGGTTTGGCACTGGGGTTTATTTCACATTCTCTAGCTTTGGAGCTCATGCTCTTAAATATTAGGACATACAAGTCTCTTAAATGTAAATTATTTACTACACAGCAGGATAAATTTACCAATATCTTTTAAAATTGCAACATCCATCTTAAAAACATGAAACAATGAATAGAATATTGAGTTAATTAATATGAGATGTCCAATTCGTAGGTCAAAAAAGATCAAATATTAATAAACTCTTATGCTTCAATGTGCATCAAACCCATTGTTATTAGCCTAGTAACTGGAAAACTTCATTAATGCCTTCAGCATGCTGATTTTATTATTTAATTTTAATTAATTTAAAGATTCAGAAAGGCGTTGCATTTTGGGGGGTATGGTTTTGGCCCTATTGATTATATTTTTCTTCTATAAAAAGCCATAACTTTTCATATGACAATTTTTCACATCTGAGTGTTTTCAAAAAATTAATAGTATTTGTTGTCACCTGGAACTTTTGAATCATTAAAAATATTACTTTAAATAAGCCTTTATCTCATCTACTCAGAAATGAGACTCTATTAAGTACACTACTAACTAAAAATTAGTTTATTGTTAATTACTTCTGCTTTAGCAGGTCATCAAATTCAGAATAAAACCCAGATGTAACAACTTTTAAGACACTCTTAAAAATATAATGGAAACTTTTTAAAGCAATAAATATAATCCACCCTCAATAGATATAATTGACTACCATTTTAAACACAAACTTCTAGGTGCCTTTCCAATATTTAACAAGTTTTTTGGCCTATAAATTTGTTACATTTATTTTTCAGGTTGCCCCAACCTTGATTTTTTTCTACTGTCAGAGTTATCTCTTCATCTTGGTGTCACCATGATCTGTTACATTCTGTCTCATATGTCTCTATTTCCTAAAGCATTTTCTAATGCCTATTTTTGAGAAATAAATTCTGCTCTTTGAATTCCCATAGTATGTTATTTTCACCTCTGCTGTGATTCTTACATTTTCCTTCTCACTTTTTTGTGTTCATGTTTTCCACCATACTAGCTCCATCCTGTATGTCTGTCTCACTGATTTAGTCCTTTAAACATGTAATTCTTCTGTCCCTTTCCAAGTGGTCTCTCATTTAGTTTAATTACAATAGGTCTAAAGGAACTTCCTGATCTGTCTTCTATCTATCACTTAGGATGTTTTCAACCAGAGTAGCAAAATTCATCACTCAAACCAACTTAAATAATAAGGATATTTATCCTCTCACATGGGCAGAATTCCAGAGATAGAATGAGTTTCATCAGGGCAGAAACAGCAATTCAATGTGACTGTCATGGATTCTGGTTCTTTCCATCCTCAATTCTGCCAATTTTGCATTTCAGCTTCACTCACTCTAGTGCCTGTTCCTTTTATATTTGCAAGACTGCTGCTCATTGATCCACATGTCACATCTAGACTAAAAAATGTTCATAGAAATAAATAAAATAGTCTCTTACTTTGTCTATTTTTTAGGAATGAGGAAACTATTGAGAAGACCTCCAGAAGACATCTTGTCATGTCTCTCGTGTTAGTATTGGATCTTTCTCAGTTCACTGAGGTATGGTTTATGCTACCATAACAAGATACCTGAGGCTAGGTAGTATGTAATGAACAGAAATTTATTTTCTTACAGTTCTGGAGGCTGAGAAGCCCAAAATCAAGATGCCAGTATCTGGAAAGGACCTTCTTGCTGCATCCTTACATGATAAAGGCAGGAGGGCAAGGAGGAAAAAGGGGGGCAAACTAGCCCTTTTGTAACGGTATTAACCTATTCATGAGGGTAGATCTCTCATGACCTAAACACCTCCCATTATTCTCCACCTCCCAACGCTGTTGCATTGGAGATTAAGTTCCCAACACATGGGTTTCCAGGAATCATATTCAAACCACAGCAGAGTTTCACATCTTCTCCAAATCAACTAATGACAAGAAAAAGGGTTGAACACAGTGGTTCAGGTTAATGGTTATTAACTAATGATTATTACATCTAGCAGCATAAAAGAAAGAAAGGAAAAAGGAAAGAAAGAAAGAAAGAAAGAAAGAAAGAAAGAAAGAAAGAAAGAAAGAAAGAAAGAAAGAAAGAAAGAAAAAGAAAGGTAGGATGGAAGGAAGGAAGGAAGGAAGGAAGGAAGGAAGGAAGGAAGGAAGGAAGGAAGGAAGGAAGGAAGGAAGATTCCCTCCTACTTAAAACAGAATTCATTGATACCATTTGAAGTGAAAGACTCACTTCATGGGAATGTTCAAAGGTAAAAAGACGAAGATCTCTGCTGTAATGTCTTGGAACTGTCTTCTTTTCTGCCCAACGTGGCACTACCATAAAATATTGGAAGCCATAAAATATTTAGAAACTGATTTTTAAATAGGCTTTGGAAATGCTTTTGTGTCTGTCTGCTTGCATTTTTATCTATCTCTGCACTCAGCTCTGCATTACAACACGCACTAGTTAAAATGTCCATTTTTATTACAAATAATGAATTAGATGATGCATGAAACCTATGTCTTTTAAAGTCAGATGTTCAGAAGAAAATAAAAATTTTCACTATCTGAATGTCTGATGTTATATGGATTACATGGTTGGACTGTGTACCCACCCAAATCTCATCTTGAATTGTATTAAATGCTCCCATAATCCCCACATGTTGTGGGAGGGAACTGATGGGAGGTAATTGAATCATGGGAGCAGGTTTTCCCATGCTGTTCTCATAATAGTGAATAAGTCTCACAAGATCTGGTGATTTTATAAAGGGCAGTTCCCCTGCACACACTCTCTTGTCTGCCACCATGTAAGGAATGGCTTTGTTTCTGCTTTGCCCTCTGCCATGATTGTGAGGCCTCCTCAGCTATGTGGAACTGTGAGTCCATTAAGCTTCTTCTTCTTTATAAATTACCCAGTCTCATAGTATTTTTTCATAGCAGTATAAAATGGACTATTACAGTAAACTGATACCAATAGAGTAGGATACTGCTATTAAGATACCCAAAAATGTGGAAGTGACTTTGGAACTGGGTAACAGGCAGTGGTCGGAACAGTTTGAAGGGCTCAGGAAAACACAGGAAGATGTGGGAAAGTTTGGAGCTTTCTAGAGACTTGTTGAATGGTTTTGACCAAAATGCTGATAGTAGTATGGACAATGAAGTCCAGGCTGAGGTGGTTTCAGATGGAGATGAGGAACTTATTGGAAACTGGAGCAAAGGTGATTATTGCTATGTTTAAACAAAGATACTGGTGGCATTTTGCCACTGCCTTAGAGATTTGTGGAACTTTGAACTTGAGAGAGATAATTTAGGGTATCTAGCTGAGGAAATTTCTAAGCAGCAAAGTGTCCATGATGTTACTTGGGTGCTGTTAAAAGCATCTGTTTTATGTAGTCACAAAGATATGGTTTGGAACTGGCACTTCTGTTTAAAAGAGAGGCAGAGCATACAAGTTCAGAAAATTTGCAGCCTGATGATGTAATAGAAAAGAAAAACTCATTTTCTAAGGTTAAATTCAAGCCTGCTGCAGAAATTTGCATAAGTAATGAGAAGCCAAATGTTAATTGCCAAGACAATGGGGAAAATGTCTCCAGGGTGCTTCTAAGTTCTTCACAGCAGGCAGCCTCTTCCCTCACAGGACTCGAGGCCTAGATAGAAAAATGGTTTTGTCAGCCAGGTCCAGGGCATTACTTTTTTGTGCAGTCTCGAGACTTAGTACCCTGTGTATCAGCCATGGCTAAAAGGGGCCAACACACACTTCAGGTCATTGCTTAAAAGGGTGCAAGCCCCAAGCCTTGGCAACTTCCACATAGTGTTGGGCCTGTGGGTGCACAAAAGTCAAGAATCCAGGTGGGGAAACCTTGGCCTAGATTTCAGAGGATGTATGGAAACTCCTGGAAGTACAGACAAAGGTGTGCTGCAGGGGTGGAGTCCACTGCTGGGGCAGTGCAAAAGAGAAATATGGGGTGGAAGCCCCCACACACAGTTCCCACTGGGGCACTGTGTAGTGGAGCTGTGAGAAGAGGGCCACCGTCCTCCAGACCCCAGAATGGTAGATCCACCTACAGCTTGCATCATGCATCTGAAAAATCTGAAGTCACTCAGTGCCAGGCTGTGAAAGCAGCCAGAATTGGGGCTGTACCCTGCAAAGCCATAGGAGTGGAGCTTCTCAAGGCCATAGGAGCCCACCCCTTGCATCAGCATGACCTGGATGTGAGACATAGCATCAAAAGAGATCATTCTGGAGATTAAAGATGTGACTGTGCCACTAGATTTCAAATTTGCATGGGGCCTGTAGCACCTTCATGTTGGTCAATTTCTCCCATTTGGAATGAATGTACTTACCCACTGCCTGTACCTCCACTGTATCTAGGAAGTAACTAGCTTGCTTTTGATTTTATAGGCTGATAGGCAGAAGGGATTTGCCTTGTCTCAGATGAGACTTTGGACTTGGACTTTTGGGTTAATACTGGATTAAGAATTTGGGGGACTGTTGAGTAGTTATGATTGCATTTTGAAATGTGAGGACATGAGATTTGGCAGTGGCCAGGAGTGGAATGATATGGCTTGGCTGTGTCCCCATCTAAATCTTATCTTGAATTAGAGTTCCCATAATCCCCACATGTCATAAGAAGACCCAGTGGGAGGTAACTGAATCACAGAGGCAGTTACCTCCGTGCTGCGGTTCTCATGATACTGAGTGAGTTCTCATGAGATCTGATGGTTTTATAAAGAGCAGTTGCCCTGCATATGCTCTCTTCTCTGCCACCATGTAAGATATGCCTTTGCTCTTCCTTCACCATTCTCCATGATTGTGAGGTCTCCCCAGCCATGTGGAACTGTGAGTCCATTAGACCTCTTTTTCTTGGCCAGGTACAGTGGGCCATGCCTGAAATCCCAGCACTTTGGAATGCTGAGGCAGGTGAATCACCTGAAGTCAGAAGTCTGAGACCAGCGTGTGCAACATGATGTAACCCCATTTCTACTAAAAATGAAAAAATTAACTAGGCATAGTGGCAAGTATCTGTAATTTCATCTACTCAGGAGGCTGAGATAGGAGAATTGCTTGAACCTGGGAGGTGGATGTTACAGTGAGCTAAGATTATGCCACTGCACTCCAGCCTGGGTGGCAGAGTGAGACTCCATCTCAAACAACAACAACAAAAGCTCTCTTTTTAAAATAAATTACCCAGCCTTGGGTATTTCTTCATAGCAGTATGAAAATGGACTAATATATGAACAGTGCTCAATCCCAAGGAATGAACTTCTAATGATGGGATTTCAGGCAGTAGGCATCAAGTACAGAAGGATGTATTAAGGTAAGGTATGAGATGATCTCACCTTAGACAACTGCCTATATTGCTCCTGTCTAGAATAAAAATGTAGATAAAATAATGCAAATAGAACTTATTAGATTATTCTCTTGGAATTTCAAAGAATGCATTATCTGTATCAGTGATGCTGAAACTGAAATAGTTTCATGTGGGCAAAGTTTGATAAATTTAACTTATCCATCTTTGAAGGCCACTTATCCATCTTTGAAAACTTATTATTCTCCACCTTCTCTACTCCTAATGCTACCACCACGAATAGGTCAAGTTTCAGAGATTTTACTCCACACTCATGATGCCAAAGGGAATGATCTTGTGTTGTACCTAAGGTTGGAGTAATTAAGTGTGGTTTCTCTTTGGAAACTAGAAAAAAATGTACCTCTTATATGTTAAGAGCATGGGCTTTAGTGTCAGAGTAAACTGGAGCTCAAATCACAGCCCCAGTACCTACTAGTTGAACTGACTTGGGTAATTATTTAACTACTTTAAGCCTGATGTTGCCTCAACTGTAAAATGGTGGTGATAATATTATTAATGATTAATCGAGAATCTGTGATTTGTTGTGGTATTAAATGTGTTAATGAACCTAAAGCAGTTAGCATAAATAAATGCTATTATTACTGCAATTATCAATAACAGCGTTAGTTATTTCTAAACATAAGCAGAGTGGTGAGGATTCCAAGCTGCTCACCTGTGATATAACTCTATCACAATTGCTCTCTGTATTTGCTTTCTGAAACTGGAGAGATGGTGTAGGCTTGGTTTTTCTTTCTGTGGGAGGAATCCAATGACAGGTGCATCTCTTTCTCATCCCACAACCATCACCCCATAATTTCTTTCCTGGGTATTAGTTTTGGGGAAAGAGTGCTGTTTAGTCTACTCTGGTTCTTGTATGCATAAGTCTATCTAATCCATACAAAAATAGTGCTAGTAATCCAACCTACATCACTGAAATTCTACATGGAGGTTTGGGGCCAAAGCCTCAGCTAGTAATGAAGCCTGACTTCCCTAAACCCTGAGAGGGGGACTGAGTGGTATGGTGGCTTTCAAAAGGAAGGTATTCAAAATGCTTACCAGGTTCTTCCCTTCCCTCTCTATGTAGAAACAACCACCACCCCTTTCCCTAACAAAATTTGCAAGTTTTGTCTTCCATTTATCCACTAGGTATGCCACCCCATGTATTTGACAAGTCTCACAGTAATTCCATGCCTTGGTATCATCAATTAATGAAAAGTCAAGTTTGAAAGGAAAATGTGATGCATTTAATTTCTCTGTCTAAAATATGAAGTATTTATGTAGGTAATATTATTCCCAACTTTGTAAAATCCACAATGACTTTTTGCTTCCCTAAGTAATTTCACACACACTAGATCATTTCAACATTGCAATCGTCCTATGAAATAGTAGCTGTTGCATTCGTTTCTTGAAAGTGAGGATGAAAAAATTTCACAGATTTTTCAAGTAAATATATATAATAAATGATGAAAATGTCATATAAGCCCACATGATTTTGCTCCAGTGTCAAAGTGTCTTTCTATACCATACTTTTAGGTTTTGATTCTTTAGGAATAGGACAGTGAGACCCCATAAAGCTTAGAAAACAGAAAGGCAAACTAACTAAACTTTTTATGGCTTAGAAAGCCCAACACGATCTGTCCTACCAGGCTCTCAGTCCTCATCCCCAAACTCTATTCGAGTTGATACTGCTCAGTCACAGTAGGTATCATGTATTTATACAATACGCAATGCTCATTTCCATGTAAGAATTTAGCATTTACTTCCAGTTGTCTATTCCTTTATTAAAGCCACCTCCAAAGTCTGTGGCACATAACTGTTTTATTGCTCTCATAGGCTCTGTGGATCACAGATTTCTACAGGACACAACAGGGACCGCTTGTTTATGCTCTACTATGTCTGGGTACACAGCTGGGAAGACTCAAAGGCTGGGAGTGACTCTACAGCTGGGGATTGATATGATCTGGAGGCATCTCTGCATTTGTCTGCAGTTGATACTGGCTATTGGCTGGGAACTCATTTGGCACTCTCAGCTAAGACACCTGCTTTTCTCTCCATGTGGTCTGGAATTCCTCACAATGTGGAAACTGAATAGTAAAAGCAGGCGCCCCAAGAGAATTGGGAACGCATTGCATTGCAATTTCATGACCTAAACCCCAAAGTCATTTAGCATCACCTCCACCACACCCTGTTGGTCAAAGCACAGAACAGTCTTCCCAGGTTCAAGAAAGTAGTGTCAATGTCACATTGTAAGTAGAGCACATTGAAGGGGGTATATTGTTTTGGCCAGATTCCAAAAATAAAAGCTGCCACACACTTGCTATTATTTATTTCTAAATATGTTTTGTTTCTATATTTATATCGTTGGCTCCTTCATGTCATTCCAGTGTTTGTTCAAATATCCCTACCTATGCCAACTGTATTTGCAATAGTATCCTTCTCTTTTTTGCAGCTTTCTTTATCTTCCTGCTCAATATTGTTTATTTTACCTGATTTTCTTTCTTTCCCTTTCTTGCTTTGTCACTTTCTCTCTCCCCTCAACTCTACTCCTTTCTCCTCCCTCCCTCCCTCCCGCTCCCTCCCTTCCTTCCTTCCTTCCTTCTTCCTTCCTTCCTTTCCTTCCTCTCTTTCTCTCTCTTTCTTTCTCTCTTCTCATCTTTCTATCATTGATTTATCTATCTATATCTATTTTTCCATCTCTCTCTCTAAACTACCCTTCTGTCTATCTTACTGCTTTTGTACCTCAATAGAAGTAGTCTCCAAGAGAAATTTTGGAGCAGTAAAATCACACTCTATGATACAATAATGGTGAACTCATGTCATTATATATTTGTCCAAATCCACAGAATGTACAATATCAAGAGTGAGCCTTTATGCAAATTATGGACTTTGGGTAATAATTTTGTGTCAAATTACATTACTTAATGATAACAAATATACCACTTTGCTGGGGGATGTGGTAATGGGGGAGGCTACACATGTGTGGGAATTGGGGGGGAATGGGAAATATTTGCATCTCTTGTTCAGTTTTGCTGTGAACCTAAAACTGCTCTAAAAAATAAAGTCTATTTTTAAAAAGTAAGTTCCATGATGGCAAGAACTTTGTCTTGTTCACCACCATATTCTGGGGCACAGAACAATGCCTGGCACAGAGAGAACAGATGCTCAATAAAAATGTGTTGAGCAGGGCTCACTAAAATACGAAAGATTAGCCAGGCATGGTGGTGCATGCCTGTAGTCCCAGCTACTAGGAAGGCTGAAGCAGAAGAATCGCTGGAACCCAGGAGGCGGAGATTGCCATGAGCGGAGATCATGTCACTGCCCTCCAGCCTGGTAACAGAGCAAGATTTCGTCTCAAAACAAACAAACAAACAAACAAAATGTGTTACATAAATGAATGCAAGAATGTATCCATTGATATAAAAAGGTCATTAGATCGCTTTGTTTTGGAACTAGACGCACATAAACCAGCAATAAAACCACTGAGTACTCAGGAAAGATACGTGCTGGAAGGTAAGTATCCAAGGGCTAATGGGAGAATGTACAAAAGCCAAACTCTCCTGACCCAACACTGACTCTCAAAATTCCCAAATTCCAGTATTCTGAGGAGGCTTATCAGCCTTTTCAATGTATGCAGGATATAAGAAGCTTACCATTCTCCATCATTCCATCACTTACACTTGTTGTTAATTCAATATTCATGTAAGTGAGACTTCCTTTAATATGTAAATTTTATTTCACCTGTTACTCATTCTCAAAAATATTTTTCTCTTATTTTAAATTGTTCTACTTCATGACTATAGATAATCAAACTAGGGTTTGAAAATGTCACCTCAAATTTTGTCTGGCATGATATCAAGAGTTGAGGTTTCTTACATAAGAATGTTCAAACTGCCCTTAATAAATATTTATGGTAATTTAAAGCTAAACAGCAGTGGAAAAGACAACCTGATACTCCCCTACATACCAAAATTATCTTCTATCTTTAATAATGAGATATGTATTTCCTTCTAAGAAACTGCCATAGATTTAAATCTAAATGATAACTTCTAAATTACCAATTTTGTACTCAGGCTTTTATCTTAAAGACAGGATTTATATATTCAATTAGTTATTGGATATTTTCATTTTGATAACTCACTAGAACTTGACATATCCAAAATCTATTTATTTATGGGTCTATTCTATACTGGTCTGCTTTTTCACAGCTTTTATCTCATTCTTGAGGGAGAATACTTGAGTTCATAATGGCTATCTATTCTCATCCATCCATTCATTTACTTATTGATAAAATATTTACAGAACCTTCCCTATGGACTTGTCACATTTCAAGTCATTGAAGATACAGCAGGGGAAAATTCCCTAAACTCCTGGATCTTATGTTTTAATGAAGTATTAAGATTGGTCCTGGCTTCTTTAAATGAGAGTCTTTGGTACATATTCTTTCAAATCTTGATTCCAGGAATAATTACATCCTGATTAGTTTGATTATCCTCTGGATGTAATAAATTATTGGCTCCTAGGAAGCCTAAAGCCAAATTTGTGTACTTTAGCTGTTGATTCTAAGTTCATGTTACACCTTTTTACATTCTACCTAATTTTGAGTTCCATTAATTCCCTTTGCTTTATTTTTGACATTACTTATAATTTGTTGTGTCACTGTGCTGTATATGTCTTGGTAGGAGTCTAAAATCATTTTTGAGTGCAACATTAAGTATCAATCATGAAGCATACAAATAAATAAAAAGTACTCTTGTCTTTACCCACTGTTCTTTAATTTTCTCTTGCTAATTCTCCTTACCAGAAGCAACTTTCTAAAAACCCACTTCCATCCTATTATAAAAATTTCTTATACCTTTGGTGGCTCTCCAGATAGGTCCTTCACAGTTTATTCTTGTTCAGCTACCTTATTTTGGCTATCTTACTCCCCACAGCATATGTCCCTACTTTACTGAGTAATTTGCAGATTCCCACAAGTGTTTTGCTCTCTCTCACCCCTAAGCTCTTGGATTTGCTGTTTCCTTTGTTAAAAAGCCCATCCCAGCCACACCCTCTCATCTGGCTTGCTCCAATTCACCTGGTGTCATCTTCTCTGGGAAGCCTTACCCACTGCCTTAGGCTTAGTTGGGTGCCCCTCCTTTGGGTTGCCATAGTAGCCACTCCTTATGTCTACCCTGTACTTATCACTGTATTATAAGTGTTAATTTGCCTGCTCTTGTCTGAACCTAGACTGTGACCTTCTTCAGGGAGGGGACTCTCTTTCATCTGTATGTCCCCAAGGATTAGCACAGTGCTCCACAGAAAGTGTTTAGTGCAGATTTGCTGGATGACTCAGTGAAGGAGAGACATATTTCCAAAGGTTGCCTAGAAATCTGGCTCACTTCTTAGAGTGGTTCTCATTTCCCCACAGTTTCAAAATGGTTTATGATTTGCTTCTACGTTTGGAGTCAATGACTGCACCCCTTATAATTCCACCTTTTGGAAGCTGGTTCAAGGAAGATAAAAGAGGACCCCAAGGAGAATTCAGCTAGTTCTTTTTTTAGAACATGATCACATTGATTAGCACTAAACCTAGCACACAACAGATGCTCCATAAATATGAGTTAAATAAGTATTAGTTAAATAAATGACTCACTAGTTGAATGAATGAAAGTGGAATTTTTCCTCACATCACATAGATGGCTTTATAGTAAGCAGAACTGATTGCAGTCTGGTGCTGGGAAACCTGTACTTGACCCTCTACACCACTGTTAATGATTGACACATTGGGGTTAAGAATTAAGAATAAAGGCTGCAGTGATGGTATAATACTGAGTGACCTTAGTGAATAAAATTATCTGGTTATTTTGTGTGTGAGTTCAGAGCACACATAATTGGATTGCCATGGGGAGGGGGGGTTGAAGGCAGGATTGAGAAATGTGGAGGAGGAATCTGAAAAAGGACAAACACAGGAACAGTGGAGGCTAACCCTGCACCAAATTTTAACACCTTTGCTTAAAACAGGCTCTGCCAATTCAATGCATCACTATTTCCTTCTCGCTTTCCCTGCATGCTTTCTCCAACAAATATTTACTTAGGACTTGCCATACGTCAGCTACCTTGGAGATGCAAGGGGTAGAATGGGGAGCAAAATAAAGGCAACTGTTTTTTCATGAAGTTTGCAGCCTAGTGTGGGATACTGATAATACAGTAAGTAGAAACACAAATTATAATGAATGCAACGAAATGCGGATTTTCAGAAGTATGGGAGCATATTACAAAATATCTAATGGGTTTTCAAAACTTCTTTGGTTCCATGACAGGCTGTTCAGGTTTTGTATCCACATAGTAGTGGTTTGAGTAGGGGTCCATTGAAAAGCTCTTCTGTTTTGCAGAAGGTTGGGGCTAAGTAAACAACTCTTTTAATGACTGAAATGTGTTGGTTCCCCTGAAGTTTCCTCAAGGTGTCTCGACTCAACCATCGTTCACTGATGAAGAGAGTAAAATTTTCTCACATTATTAAATTGCTTGACTTGCACACATCAAAATGTCTGATCCCAGGAAATCCCCTGGGTCCCACATTTCACTTTTTAGAAGTGAGAATAAGGGTAGATTAATTTGAAAATATAGAATTCTTTTAAAAATTATCTATTCTATTAAGTTAAACAGCATGACCAAAACATAAATAGTATGCTGAGTATGTACCAAAACAACCCAAAATATTCAAACTGAGTGGTCACTTCTGGAAACCTCAACATGATTGAAATAATTCTTGGAAACTCAGTTGATCACATGACTGACTATTGGTTTAAGCTTTTTATGAATCAGTTTTGGGTGGATAAAAACAGGTTTATCAAGATTCTGAAACTTGTTTTTTTCTTTGTTAAAAGCATACTCAGTCTGAGACAAAGTGATATGTTCTCTGAATAGAATAAGCATAAAATTTTGCTTTGGTTGCCAAATTATTATCAACAAATATTACCTATATTCCTATAAAATATGAGATTAAATACAATATCACCTAAATAGGCCACATCAGTGTTTTGTATTCTTCTTTGTACTATGTCTGCAATGGCACAAAGAGTTGACTCATTTGGTAAGTCAGGTCAATTGCTAAGACTCGGAAATAAATAAACTAAGTAGTGAAGTAAATGAGGATATAATTACTTCTATAGCATTGCATTACAAGAAACTGAGGAGTTTGACTAAAATTTTACTTTTCGAAAGATGGGATCCTGAAGTGGAGATATGATCTAAGTGCCTAGGTGCTGGCACAAGCCACTGTGAAAAGGAGACTTCATTCCTTACCTACTGCTTGTGAACTACTTTATAGGAAGATTTAATAATGAATAAATATTTATAAAATTGAAATGCTGCAATATGAATGGTATAAAGAATCATAAGACAGTTTGTCTGCTGTCTCCATAGGGAAACAAGACATTAAAAAAACGCTTGAAAATCGAATTAATACAACCAGGTGAAAAATGATAAATTCCAGCTGAGTATTATGGTCAGTTAGTATTGGTTGAGTTCTGAGGAGGGAAAAGGTGAGAAGAATATTTGGGTTTGGCTGCTCAGGATTCAAAAAATTAATAGATGAGGCAGAGGGCATTTTGAGCAGGAGAGAAGGACCCAAAAATGGCACTGTGTTTGAGAGATTGAGGGTGATTAGTTAATCTGGAATGGAGGTTTTGATTTTTGGTGTTTGAGGAAAAAAAAAAAAAAAAGGCCAGGAGGAATTGTAGGTTGATTTCAAGATATAGAGATTAGTATTCCTTCCCAAATAACAAAAGAGGGTGATTTACTTAGAGGCCAGCCAAAGGGTAAAATATTGGGCAACTCAAATCCTGTTTAGAAACATGGGTTTCTAAAATAATTTTTTGAAAAAATACATTTTTATACATGAAAATATATCCAACAGCCCTGATTTTTCAAAAACTCATTTCAATTTTATTTTTAAAATGTTGTTTTGATACTTATTTTGTAAAAAAAAAAAAACAGTATCAAAAAGTGCTGTTTCTTGGGCTCTGTATTATATAATTCTCATATTTTGTTTCAGTTCATCCTTACAACCATCCAATGAATACACAGTATCTTACTTAACTCTCCAAACAAATCTGTCAGATATAAGATATCATCATCCTCGTCTAACAGATGAAGAAACTGAACTTCAGAGACATTTTGCAACTGCTCGAAATCATAGATCAAGGGCTTGGGGCTAGGACAAGCTTGACTTCAAATTTTATGCTGGAACCACAATGCTAGCTTTAGATATAGATAGCACTAATCAACGGTGTAGGACATTCATTGTCCCAAATACAGACCAATGCTGGGTATTATGTCAATACTTCAAAATGTTGTAACTATTTGAAGCAATTATTTAAGATAACATATTTCCATTGTACAAAATCAGGTAACCACATTTCAGAAAGCAAAATAAATAATGAACCCCAAAGATACCAAATAGAAACTGAGTGTTGGTTTTTCAATGCCAGTGGGTGATGTTGGTTGTCTACAATTAGCGAGGTTTCAAATATTACCATAGAATATGTGAAATGACTCTTCACTCTTTCTCAAACTCCTCTCAGGCCTCAGCATCTAGTTTAGTGTCTGCAAGCTAGAACTATATGTTTGTACCCAGCATTGCTCGTCTTTCTAGGTGACTAAGGGAGAGTCTCTTTTACTTCTCCAAGTCTCAGTTTCTTCTTCTGTAGAATGGGATTAATACAATTTACTTGAGAGCACTGATGTGAGAAGGAAATATAATGATGTATAG
>CAUYLG010058742.1:0-17944 GCA_963573385.1 Cacajao melanocephalus
TTTATTTGTTAATGTCTTAAACTTGAGCATGTTAAAAGTCAATAAATATATTACATATATATGTATGTGTATGTACATACACGTGTGTGTGTGTGTATACATATATATATATATATATATAGAGAGAGAGAGAGAGAGAGACAGAGAGAGACAGAGAGAGAGAGAGAGAGAGAGAGAGAGAGAGAGAGAGAGAGAGAGACTAAGATAGTTAGTTCTTGGTCTATGGTTAGTTTAGGCAGACCAGGAAAGAACTATCTCCATAGTCAGTAATAGAGTATATGAGAGCTACCATAATATCGTCACCAGTGTGAAGAGAAAGAAATGTAATTGCAATTCCTAATAACAGACATCTCCTTAGGTCTGGGGTAGTACTGGACAAAGCACCTCAAAACTCTCTTTGTTTCTCTGAATTTCCCAAGGCTATCTGGGGTCTGTGGTTTTCTCATCCCACAAAAGCAGGCTTTGGAGTAGCACAAAACCATCGCTTGGCCTCGCAAACCAAAGGATGAAAGTGCTGCAAAGGTCAACTGGAAAGATCAGCTAGGAAGAGACCGAGCCAGACCTTCTTGTGCTGAGCTTCTCCATCAAACATTTGCCAATGTCTCTCTGCATCCACTCTGTGGAGCCAGCTCCAGGAGAAGGCCAGTTAAGGAAATGCTTGGCACACATCAATGCTCAGTCATTCTTACAGAAGAAGCAGGAAGAGCAACAGCAGGCCTTTTGAAAAAAGCTTGCTCAAGTGGAACTTTATGTGACAGTTTAAGATGTTAAAAGAAATATGACCTGCAAAGGCAAGAGCAAAACACAGCCATAATTTGAGATTTACTCCAACTGAGTTGGTACCAACTCTCTTTTACTTCATAGAATCACCTGGTCCACACAGCGTGTCAGGATCATTCCACATTCTGTACCTTTGTGTGGAGTCAGTGTGGAGAGCTCCTTCCATTTTCTGAAACCAAATGTAGTGACCAGAATTAAGAAACCTAAAGTTTTTGTCAGAGATTAGATATTAGAACTGCAGAATTTCTGTGCTAGGTCATCCATAGGCTAACACTTAATTCAGAAAGCCAATAGGTTCCTCTGACCTTCCAAGATTTCCTCCAGAAATTCTCATTAAAAAGAAGAATTCGCATGACTCATAGCATCTAGTTTATTCATCTAGTGTATTCAGGGCATCTAGTGTTTGCAGAACATTGTGTATGCAGGGCAGTAATGTTTGTAGAGAACTTAGTGTTTGCAGTTTACTTTGTGTATGCAGAGCATCTAGCACCTGCATTTTGTATTTGCAAACCATTTGGCGTTTGCAGAATATTTAAGATATCATGTTAAGTGTTCTTATCAGAAAATATAATGATAAGAAATAAAGAGGGCAGGTGAAAACTTTTGGAGTGATGCTGTTTATGGTATTGATTCTGGTGATGGTTTCATAGGTGTACATTCAGATCCAAACACTTCAAGTTTTATATATTAGGTACGTACAACTTTTTATATGTCAATCATATATCAACAAAGATTTTTAAAATATTTATTGCTGATTCCAGGCTCCTAGCTCTGGAATGTGGGCTGAAAGTAAGGAGCAGGCTCCTCACCATGTCCATCTTTCCATTCTCCAGCCCTGCAGCAAACACGTGGGCCTGCTCTGTGCAGAGGCGCTTTTTGTTTCAGGAGCAATCACACTATACAGGAAGCAGATGTAGCACTGGCCGTGCTGTGTGTGCACAGATAATGGGATGCACTAGAGACAATGAAGAAAACACTAAACCCACAATGCAGGATGAATCTTTGGTGCAGGAGAAACTAGATAAAACCCTTCACTTAGGCACACAAACATTGGGAATATACAGAAAAAAAAATATTATATGGGCTAGACGCAGTGGCTAACGGTTGTAATTCCAACACTTTGGGAGGCTGAAGTGGGCGGATCACCTGAGGTCAGGAGTTTTGAGACCAGCCTGGCCAACATGACAAAACCCTCTCTCTACAAAAAATACAAAAATTAGCTGGGCATGGTGGTGCACACCTGTAATTCCAGCTACTTGGGAGGCTGAGGCATAGGAATTGCTTGAATCTGGAAGGTAGAGGTTGCAGTGAGCTAAGATCATGCCACTGCACTCCAGCCTGGGTGACAGAGTGAGACTCTATCTCAAAAAACAAAAACAAAAACCAACAAAGAAATTATATGAAGCATGGATCTTCTATACATACACAATAAAAAGTAAGGTGGGGCCAGGTGTGGTGGCTCCACTTGTAATCCTAGAACTTTGGGAAGCCAAGGCAGGAGGATCTCTTGAGGTCAGGAGTTTGAGACCAGCCTGGCCAACATGGTGAAACCTTGTCTCTACCAAAAATACAAAAAAAATAGCCAGGTGTGGTGGTGCTTGTCTGTAATCCCAGATACTCAGGAGGCTGAGGCAGGAGACTCTCTTGAACCTGGGACAGGGAGGTTGGAGTGAGCCAAGATTGCCACTGCACTCCAGTCTAGGTGACAGAGCAAAATTTTGATTCAAAAAAATATATATTAAAAAGTGGATGAGGTTAGAACTATTAAATCAGCAAATAAAGTATTCTCTCTCTCTCCCCTCCCCCAGGTAGATAGTTACATACATACATACATATATAACATAATTCTATTGTTTAAAGAAAAAGTAAACCACGATATTTTTGACAAAAGACCCATCCTATGTATTACAGATTGATTATCTCTTATCTGGAATGCTTAGGACTAAAAATATTTCAGATTTCAGATTTTTGGGGTTTTGGAATATTTGCATGTGTGTAACAATGAGAAATCTTGGGGATAGGACTGAACTCTAAAAGGTAAATTTATTTATGTTTCAAATATACCTTATACACATAGTCTGAAGATAATTTTATGCAATATTTTAAAATAATTTTGTGCATGAAACAAAAGTTTGTGAACATGAGATTAGGTGTCGAATTTTATGTTTTGTGATGTGATGCGAGTGCTTAAAAATTTTCAACTTTGAATCATTTCAGATTTTGTATTTTTAGGGTAGGGATGCCTAACTTGTATTTAGGTTGTTACATATTTCTAAATGTATATTTAAACTCCTCAGAATGCTGTCAGAAAACCTTTGAAAAAATTCTAACAATTTTTCAATAAGGAATTAAATTTCTATCTTCGAGTAATCATCCTAGTTAACAATTTTCAAACACACTTCTAAGTGTATTCCTGTATTTCTGGCTTTTAGGCACATATCCAAAATCTGTTTATTTCTACAGCTAGTCTATTTTATCTGCATTCCTTAGTATTTCAAATGGAAAATGCATTTTTACTAAAATTCTAATGTGAAAGGTGAAATGCAATAAGATAAAGAGATTCTCCAGCTTAGTGCCTTAAGCATGTAGCAGATATGTCTAAATATAGCAAAATTCCATGAGGTCTATTTAGTGGTCTAAAGAATGACTTAAATTTTATAGTTTAGGTACTAAGTACAGATTAGTAAACAGTGGAATAACTTTTTCTTTCTTTTCCTTCCCAGAGCATCCTCCTTTAGAAATAAGAAGCAAAAGTTCCTATCTTCTGGGCTAAGTTGGTGACCTTCAATACCACCATTGTCAGTGAAGGCTTAACCCTGCAGGCACGGTGCAGAGGGAATTGCAGATATCTCCTGATTGTTGGTGTTCAGAACCTGTGGTGTGCATAAGATCATGCACACAAGCCCAGGGTGCACAGGGCAAAAATCTACATTAACCAAGTTGTTCCCTGTGTCTTTTACATGCCAAAGGACGTATATTTCTAGGGTACAAAATAAGGACAAATAATAGCTAGTAACCAAGAAAAGTAATTTGGGGAGTGTAGCTTCCTGACTGCAAATTATGGAAAGTAAAAATTCCTTTTACCTCAATTCAGAAGAAAACTCCCTGATAAAAGGTAGAATGTTACATTGAAGGCATCAACAGGGTGAGGCATCTTGAGCACCTTGGGATGTTTTAGAGATGGATGGAAGGTAGAAATAGTAATAGTAACCATAGAGCAAAGCCATTACTTAGGAGGAGGGAAGGAAACGATAAAGAAATTGGAATAATTGTTTTAATGCTGTACAAAGGAAGAATTCCAACACCACTTTTAAGAAATCAAGAAGGTCACAAAGCTCTGGGCATTGTCAGAGTTAAGCAGTGAGGACTTATCTGCAGAGATTGGTGTATCATCTTCTGTTGGCCAAGAAGCCTGTGAAATTCAGGGTCTGGCTATGGTTCAGTGTGGAGTCTGAGCTAACAGACAGGTGAGTCATCAGGTAAAAGAGCTCATGAAGCAAACATACGCCAAATTTAATGTGGAGCTTTCATACATCATCAGAGGAATGGGTTGTAAATTCCAAATTCCAGATAGTAAAATTGCAATTTAAAAGGGTGTTGGCATAACTAAATGTCAGGAATGCATTGAAGCTGGAACCAGGGAGAATCACTGAATGCAGAGCAAAGGAACAAAGTTCAAAAATGTAGGGTTTTTTCCCTTAACATTAAGAATGAGTGGCTCTGGTGATGAAATGTTCCTGACCAGTTTTATATGTGCAAGTTGAGGAGACATTGAGATATTGTTACTATCTAAGAGAGAGATACTAAATGATTTAATGAATGTAGTGATGTTTGTAAGAGAGAGAGGAAGGGCATACACACACACACACACACACACACACACACACGGGTTTTATAAAGGACATATATGTATATATGGTTTTATAAAGACAAATATAAGATCTGTTACTTGTGTGAATATGTTGAGTAAAACAAATCAATAAATAAAGCAGTGTCAAAGTTAAAGTTTCATTTTGAAGGAGGGATGCATTCTCAGTTTCAAAGAAAGATTCCTTGATAGATCATGTTTAAAGCTATTAACAATAAGAAAATCAATCAATCAGGCAGATTGTAGTATAATGAGAGTACATTTCCTTGAGCTTTTCAGTTTAAGAATAACCTGTGTACATACTCTGTAGCTATTCTTTCTTTTCTCTTCGAGTTAAATTTTTTTAAACCATAGAGAAATGTTAGACTTTCCTCTCAATTACTGTAGTCCTCCATTGTCCCAGCAGGCAAAGTTGAGCTGAAGGCCTTTTGACAGTCTTATTAGGTTGGTGCAAACGTTGTTGTGATTTCTGCCATTACATTAAACAGCAAAAACAATAATTATGTTTGCACAGACCTGAAAAAGCAGGTGTATTATAGGTACACAAGAAAGTAACACTTTCCTGTATATCTTTGTTTGCTAAGGGAAAAAGAAATGTTCTTCTAATTAGGAGAGAGTAAATTCTGGATGAAAGTTTTAAAGCTCAGTTGTAAAAGAGCCTAAATAAAATTGAAGGTAAAATTGATTAAAATAATTTTACTTTAGGAAATATACATAAATATGCATAAATAAGTAAAGAATACTGATTACTCAGGAAATTCTAATACATGTGTTAGCATGTGGAGTGTTCCTGGGGGAAACTGGGCCTTATTTTGAGAATACTTTTGAAAAAAGTAAGTCAGGAAAACTGTTTATTATCAGAACTTGGAGCACTTAATTCCAGATATAGCTGTGTAATTTATCTCACTGTGAGTAGAAAAAAGTGAAAACAGTTGATGCACCAATGCCTCAAAGCTGAAGAATGCCTAGATTTTATGATACTAACTTTAGTTTCTACTAGAGAAGGGGAGGGAGGGAAAATCATTTCTTTAAATTGCTCATAAAACTTTTGACTTTTAATAGAAATAGGGCAGCTGACCTACCATTGTTCCCATAGGGAAAAAAAAAACACAACATGGTACACAAGTACCTTCCTACATATTTCTTTACATTATGACACCTCTGTATATACTAAACATATTTTTATAGCTAAAAATTGACAAAATGGCGCATGCCTGTAATCCCAGCTATTCGGGAGGCTGAGGCAGAGGCAAAGGTTGAGGTGAGCCAAGACCACGCCATTGCACATTGCATTCCCGCCTGAGCAACAAGAGCGACACTCCGTCACACACACACACACACACACACACATACACACACAAATTGACAAAATAAAACAAGACAAAAACTACAGGATAACCTTGAAGGTGCATGTAGCTTGGGGTTTTCAAACCGTCTCAAGCATCCACTGGCTGCGTTTCAAGTCTGCTAACAAGTTGCCTTATTTTGTTTTTCTCTTAGAAGTTTCTTTTTCCTTTAAGCCATCCTTCTACAGTAGTCTTGTGAGACAAATCACACCAGGATCTTTTGGAGTGTTACCATTTGAAATTGCAGCACATCTAACAAGAGAGGTCAGAGGAAACTAGAAAGTACTGCACTGATTTTGTCACCTTGCATCTGGGTTTTCACTCAAGAATCTCCCCTAGAAGAGATTGCTCAGAGGGAAAGTCATTGCAAGCTCCTAAATCTGAATCCTCTGTCATTGTGAGAAAGCGTTTCTCTCTGAACTTCTTGCTCCCACCCAAACTAACACGTGTTGTTAAGAGTCCCTTCATGTCATTCTTGGTCACCAGCAACAGTGGACATGGCAAGTGAGTTACTTTGGTGACTCTGGCTTTCCTTGTTTTTGGGTTTTGGGGGTTTTTTTGGACAAATCTCTACATATTGGATAAGTTCTTGGGATTTCAGTCCTGCTGTCATCAACATGCTACTGACTTTTACTAAGTAATTGGCAGAATGTATTTTTCTTGACATTTTACTGGATCTCTTGGGCCTCTAGAATGTTAATGCATTGAAAGTCACCAATGAGCTTCAGGATACAATAAAAGTTAAAAATCTTAATTTTGATGTACAATAGCTCAGGGTTGTCATTTTGCATTTGAAAACAATCATTGTTTCACCATGAATTATCCATTTTCTATAATCCTAGACTCTGCTAAAAGATATCCCTTTCCTAATCTGTTATGAACTAGGTCCTCCATATGGCATCACATTGGATTTTAGTTTTTATGCTGTAAATGTGTATTCATCTCATTTATTAATCAGATTTTCATTTTTTTTCTATTAATCAAATGAACACTACTTCTGTAAACGCTTTGAATATATCAACTTCCATCCCAATTTTCCCTGGACAGCATTACGCAGGTTTGTGCTTGGATGCGCAACTTACACTTATAACCTGAGCAAAGGAGCTGGGTCCTCACTTTCATCCCTGAGCGCTCAGCTTGGGAGGGGTGACAGCAGATGTTAGTTGATAGCAGAGTGTCTTTATTCTTGAAGCAGCCCAACAGAGTGGAAGAACTCCTGAATCGTCTGACATTTTAGGGGGTTTTAAAGCTTCCAACCAATATTTTAAATCTTCCGACCAATCTTAACATGTGCAAGGTTCTGAAATAGCATGGATTGAAAACAATTCAATCCATGAATGGCTTTCCACTTATCAAGTCGGGTTAAACAGTGATGGATCTGGCATAAGCCTGCTTCATGGGATTGTTTCACAAATAACAAAACTTGCTTTGTCAACATCATTGTTCAGTTATACTCTCCAGGGCAAAGGGAGTGACATCTTCTTGGGTAACTGGAGCACGGTGAAGAAAGAAAGGGCTGATTCTCTTTGTTTTAACTTTAGGTTGTAATATTACCCAGTAAAGCTTAATAAATTTGTTGATTTTATATTTTGAAATGTTAATCTCTTACCAACATTGGCTTCAGGATTTTTATAAAAAGCTCCTCCTGTAAAGTGCCCTTTGAAGTGATATCACTGTTACACCCTTAATAAAATTTAATTAAAAGATCATTGTAAGCTATTTATGTTTCCATTAATCAAAGCAAAAAAAAAGTATATGCCAGTGTGGCAATATAAAAATCTTAAAAGCAATATAAAATTTCCACTTTTGATTCTTACCCAGTAACTACTAACAAGAATATGTTGTAGATGTGCAGACAAAAATTAAAGATTACAACTATTTTGTGAGGCTAAAAGCAAATGTCTATTTCTACATAAAGCAACTAACAGTTAAACCCAAGACTGAGCTGAAATGCCAGCATGATGAGTTGAGAAACACAGAAAACAAACAACCTAATGATTATGTTTATATGGCAGCTTTATTGAGGGTATTTTCAGTGAGAATGGTAGGTAGTAACAAAATATAATAAAACCCTGAAAATGTTCCCAAATGTGATCTAGCATCTTATTTCATGTTAGTTACAAACCATTACCTCATCTGACAATATCACAAACCTGGGACCTTATTAGGTCCTCCTCAGCCCTGTGAGTTTTCAGACCTGCCCAGCTGAACTCTAAGGAGCAGGTCTGTTCTCCGGCCAACTCCCTTTCAGACTGTCTGGGGAAAATGGAAAGGATACCACAGAGAAGTTAAGCTAGATCCCAGACTCAAACTGCAGGGAAACCAACCACACTGGCATGTGCAGATGGGGATACTGGGAGCAGAGTGAGTTTTATCCTGGTTTTTTCCCCACACGCTTGGTGCACCTGGAGCAAATCCCATCGGTGGTACTAGAGGAAAACCAACTGCTTTGATAACAAGTTCTGTCTTATATAATTTAATTTTATGGTGAATTTTTTACTTGAAGTGAATCAAATAAATCTGTAGCTCTAATTTATTATCTACAGATAATAAATGTATTTTAAGAATATGATGAGAAATAAAAACACTTAGCCAAAGAACACTACGTAGGCAAACTGTATTGAATCAAAATGTTTCAAACTTCCCAACTTGTTTCAAATAATCTACTCTTAAGCAAGCAAGCGAGTTAAGTAAAGAGTCACAAATTTAATATAGAGTTAGTTAGTCTTGGTGAAGTGCTCAATTGCACTTTCAGGGCATGTAACAACCATATGTGCTGTGCAAAAACAAAACAACAACTGCCTTTGCAAATTAGGTGCTTTCCAATTATTTGTTTCCAAAAACATTGAAGGAAAACATAAGCCATGAGATGATATAGATTAGTAAAATGAAGTTTTGATGGTAAGCCACCACGTGACTTTTTGATATGTAACTTGGAAGAAATCCACAGAATTGGTGACAATTATGTAACAAAAAGACTCATTTCCATCACAATATTTGTCTAATTTATTTGTTTATATTATTTATTAAAATTTATTGCATTATTGATTTAATGTGATAATATAAAGTTATATACATTTCTTAAAACTTACAACTCTAAACACAAAAAATAGGAGTATAATTGAACTGCTAGAGGGGAAGAGGAGATTGTATAGAGAAGAATGAAGATACAATTTACAGCAGATTTCCATCAGAAATTATCCAAGCCATGTATCAAAAAGTGACACTGTTAAAGTGGCAAAAGGAAAACAAACAGACTGCAACAAAATAACTCACTAAAGTGAGAAGCTTATGCCCAGGAAAAATATCTATCAAAAATGAGAAAAAAAAAGTTGAGGCTTTTTCAGATAAGTTGTAACTGAGACAACTTATTTCAGCAGAATTGTGCCATCAGAAATATTTTTTAAAATTCTTCAGACAGAAGAAACACAATATCAAAGAAGAACTTAGGTTGACATAAAAAATTAAGGCATCCAGAGTGATTAAAAATGACAGTAAACATAAAATACATTTTAAAATTGTTAATATCTCTAAAGGATAAGGGACCAAATAAAAAACTGCAGCAACGTATAAGGTAGACTATGTTTATAGAACTGTAACAATGTTTACACAATATGCAAACATAAAATATGCTAAAATAGCACAAAATATTAAGTATATTACTATAAGATTTTTACACTGTCAGTGAATCAGGTATTATTTAAAAATAGGCTCTAATTACCTAAAGATTTATATAGTAAATCTTATGATAACCAATAGAAAAATTTTAAAAACTTAAAACAGATATAAATAAGGGGCCAATAGTGGAAAATATATAAATTTTTTAAAATTCAATTATTTTAAAAGCAGACAAAAAAAGAAGGAAAAAGAACAATGAACAAATTAAACAAATACAAAACAACACACAATAGGGATAACTTTAACAAAATGATATTAATAACTATATTAAATATAAATAATTAACATACACACCAGTTGACAGACAGGGATTGTTATATTGGGTAAAAAGCAATATCCAGGAGTATGCTATCTATGAGAGACCCACTTTCAACATAAGGTGTAGATCAGTTAAAATAGTTTTTAAAAATCCTATCATACAAATAACAATCCAAGGGAAACAAGTGCGACCATATTAATTAATATCTTACAAACTGGACTTTAGACCAAGGACTATTACCAGCATGACTAGAGTTCTACAAGGTAAAGGTAAATTTATCAAGAAGATATAAAAATTTTTAATGTACACACACTTAAAAAAAAAACAACTAACCAAACAAAAAGCTTCAAAATGCAAGAAGCAAAATATGATATAAATGAAAAGAAGAATAGATAAGTCTGCAATTGTGGTTGGAAGCACCAACTCTTCTCCCATTAATTGATACAGCAAGTAAGCAGAAGGAAGAGGAAGATGAAGAGGAGAAAGGAGGAAGCAGAGGAGGAGGAGAAAAAGTAGGAGACTGGGACAACAGTGTTAACTATCTTGACTTAATTGATATTTACAAAACACTATATCTCAGGACAGCAGAATACACATGCTTTTCAAATGCACATGGTACATTCACTAAGATAGGCAATATTCTGGATCATGATAAAATCTCAGCACAATTAAAATAATTGAAATGATACAAAAGTATGTTGTTTGGTCGTAACTAAATCAAACTCTTAATAAACAACAGAAAGATATCTGAAAAAATCCCCAAGTATTTTAAATTTAAAGAACAGACTTTTAAATAATCCCTGTGTCAAAGAGGAAGCCTTAGGAGATGGTAGAGGTATATTTCATGGTAGATGTGGATCATTATAGGAATTAATGTAGATGATGAGGTATTTAAAGAAAAAAAACACACCATTTCTTTTTATATGTATTAATGTTCATGATAAAACATTGACTTAGCCATAAAGATAATTTTTTAAGAAAGTAAAATAATTTTAGGCAATATGTAAAATATAATTAAATTTTAATAAAATGATGAACAGATGAAATATTTAAAAGTGATTTTTTTACTTAAATACATACTAAGAGTGTGTTTATTTTAAGAAAAATAAAATTAATTTGATCACTATAAGTTGCCTTATTCTTATCAATAGTTTAACATTTAGGTAAAATGAATAAATAAATTCAAAATCATTTTATCAGTGTCTTCATAGAAATTTGGAAAGTTATAAAAACTGAAAAAGAGCAACAGATGAAAGTGAAAGACCAAAGACAGAACATTATAAGCATGGAAAGGCCAACTCTCCGGGCATCAGTAAGTCATTATTTATGTGCCATTTTTAATGTGCGGTTTATTTATGTGATCTACAAAAAAGGCTAAAATGGTGGTGTGTGTTTATTTTACTTTGCTTTTTAAAAAGCAAATGTGAACCTTCTGGCTTGATAATTTATCATAGTTGAGGACCTAACAGTCATCAAGAGGTGTTATTTGAAATACATGAAACTCCTTGTGACTTATGATAATCTTGTTCCTAAACTATGAAGACTCTAAGTAAGAGTTTAATGTAGAGGGTGCCAATCCCAGGCATCCCCACTTGCTTTTAATGCAATGACTGAACCATCTGAACCTCTTGGTTGGCTCAGAGCATGGGTGGATACTCCCCATTTGATGTGGTTTCCCAGTATTGTGGGAGAGGCCTAGTGGGAGCTGACTGGATCATGGGGGTTGACTTTCTCTTTGCTTTTCTCATGAGGATGAGTGAGTTCTCATGAGATCTGGTTGTTTAAAAGTATGTGGCACTTCTCTCTTCTCTTTCTCCTGCTCTGCCATGTAAGAAGGCTTACTTTCTCTTCATCTTCTGCCATGATTGTCAGTTTCCTGAAGCCTCCCAGCCATGTCTCCTGTATAGCCTGTGGAATGGTGAGTCAAGTAAACCTCTTTCCTTCATAGATTACCCAGTATCAGATAGTTCTTTAGAGCAGTGTGAGAACAGACTAAGACACCATTCAATAAACTTTCTCTGCTCTCTCCACGTCCACTCCCAAGCTAATGACTCTTTCAACTAAGGAAAAGCAAGAGGTGCTTCACCACTGTCAGTTCCTCAGAAAGGAGCTAGGATGTGAAACCAGAATCTAACAATGTATTTGGCATCTAAGGAAAAGCTCCACTGTTGTTTTCCTTGATTGCAATGACAGGGACACCTCTAAGGAGGGCAGTGTATTAGCCTGTTTCACACAGCTGATAAACATATACCCTAGACTGGACAATTTACAAAAGAAAAAGATTAAATGGACTTACAGTTCCACATGGCTGAAGAGACTTCACAATCATGGCAGAAGGTGAAGGACATATGGCAGCAGACAAGAGAAGAGAGCTTGTGCAGGAAAACTCCCCCTTATAATAACCATCTCGTGAGACTTACTCACTATCATGAGAACAGCACAGGAAAGACCTGCTTCTATCATCTGGTTACCTCCCACCAAGTTCCTCCCACAACATGTGGGAATTCAAGATGAGATTTGGGTGGGGACACAGCAACATCATACCAGGCAATACGAGAAAACTGCACTTAGCAATCCTAGCAACTTGTGTAATCATTCTCCAGAATAGAAACAAGTCCAGTGAAAAATAGGTGGAGACAATGATCTAGTTTGAAACATCCACATATACCAATATTTCTATGTTCCAATGTCTTCAGGAGAAGAGATGGCTTCATAATGCAGAGAACATTATTAAATCCAGCACCTCTGCCACCCTCCTTTCTTCACTGGATGCTTCTCATGGAGGGGTTGTTATATGGCTGTTTGATGTGTCAAGAGAATAAGCACATCCTCTGTGCATCTGAGTTGAGGCTGTACCGCAGGTGTACACACTAACATGAAGATGACCGATGGAGGCACCTCCTCCCAGGGTTCCATCAACCTCCCCATGGGCCGTGTGCAGGTGGCTGCAGTAGACATCTGTGCCCACCTCTGATGTTAGAGAGCAGTGTGCCTCCTGAGACAGATGGCCCACAGTGATGAGAACTCATGAATGAGTACCTGGGAAAATGATTAACCTCTTTACTAAGCAGAGAAAGCAGATTATAATCACCACGCATAAGTTAGTTTCACATGTTGTGGGAGATATCCTAACTCCCAGTGCTAGGATGCAGTTACATTGGTGTTCTCATGTGCTTGAATTAGCACAGCTCTTTCGGGTGGTGATTTAGAAGAGAATACCAAGACGTAAGCAAAAGTGAATACCTGCTGACTTACTATACGGTTTTTATACTGAAGAACTAATGTGAATTTCAAACAAAGAAAAAAATTTTAAATACCAATAAGTTATTCTAAGTATTTTTATAATAATAAAAATGAAAACCCACCATTCTCCAAAGAAAGGGAAATTATCAAGTAAATTATGGTATTTCCAGAATATGCAGTTGAAATGAATAGTGCTTTTATATTACCATTATAAGACAATATAGTGAATTTGAAAAAAAAAGTGAGCTGTAGTGTCTTCACAACCATGTAAGCATGCATTTTGAAAAGTAGAAAACTGCATAACAATAAAATGAACTAAAATTGTCAACTTTGTCAATATAATTATGTTTGATGTTAAGAAACATATAAAAATGTCAGTGTGTACAATCACTGACAGAACACGCACTTTGAATTGTTTTCTGTAATGACATATACCATGAACTAATTTTACTCTCTTCCCTCTCCTGTGCATTAAATTTCAATTTTGTTATTTTTTTCTAGTTTATTTTTACTAAAATTCAATTTAAATTAGAATTTCGCAATATATTTAATTTGACAGAATATTAAAATCCCCGTAAGCCCATGATTCAAATAGCACCTTTTTCATGTTTTGTATTTTCCACAAATCTATTCAGTCTATTCTGCTGCCACGTGTATTTACGCAACACTAATTAGCTCACACATGATTGATAAATAGGGGGATGATGATGACCGGAAAAAGCTGTATTGTCTCATGCAGTCTTGCATAGGGCGTGGAATAGGGAAAGTGCAATCATAGCTTTTAGTAGGACAATATGGCTGTTTCTCAGGTAGAAAGCATTTCAGATTTATGTGCAGAAAATTTAAAATGAGCAACTGTGCCCAAGGTTCCCTTTTCAGGGAGGCTGCCTCCAGCTTGAAATATTTGGACCAGAGCCGGTGCCCACCATAATAGCTGTCCTGCTGGCTCATGTCTCTGCTGCCAGCAGTGGTGTCTCGGAGCATGCAGGTCAGCACTCTCACTCCACTGTTTCTGTGCATTTTAAATATGTCCAAAGTAAACCCCCAGCTGCCCTGAACTGTCACATCATCTCCCCAGGTACCAATTATTGTTTATATTAGTAGCCTAGTTTTAGCATTGCAGAGGTTTTTAGTGGTCTTACTAATACACATCTTCAAACAAATGATCATTTGATTCTATGGAGTATTTTCTTAGGAAAAAAATCCCAAAGCAGGATTATATGTGAAAGAAATGAACTTTTTTTTATAACTGCAACTATCTATGGCCATATATATTTACAAAACTTCTGTCCCTCACTCCCATAGGCCTGTGCTGTCTCTGATATACTTATTTAGGTAAGAATCCAATTACAGGACCCATGGAAGAAAGCAAGTTAGCCAGTCCTTGCAGAAAAAAATCTTGGGCACAGGTCTCCTAAAAAAAGTTTTATTAAACCATTAAATCAAGCGGTCCAAACACAATAAAAAATATTTTTAAGTAAAGTTTTGATGTCAAAAAATTCAAGGTTAAATTTTAAAAACCAAATGCCTATTTTAATTTGTTACAATTATGATTACACATTTTGCTCTTGTAAACTGATTAAATACATGTGACTATCACTATCGTTGAATCATGAGTTCTCTCTATGGTGATTGCATTGGAAATAGGAAATACAACTATATTTCCTGGGAGTTGCAGACATGACTGGAGAGTAATACTCATAAACGTTGAAATGCTTCCCATATGCTTCACAAAACCACCATTTCAAACATTATTATTTATTTCTATGTTAATACTATAATTACAATGCTGGTGGTGTCTATTAATTGTGTGTGTGTGTGTATATATATATATAAGTAACATATATTAATGTGTATATGTGTATATATACATATTGCTCTTTATTATGTGTATGTATATGTGTGTGTGTATGTATATGTATCAATTGTACTTCTAATTCCAAAGATCTGAGCTCTCTTATTTCCAGCTCCATGTAAACATGCATTTTGGACTCGATTCTATCAGTTAGGAACTGTATTATTGAAATCATACTAGAAATATACTAGAAATAAGACTGAAAATCCCCAAACAATAGGTCAACCAGATTTCTGAGGAACACATCACAAGTTATTCACAAATTATTAAGTTCTCACATCCAACTGGATTTTCTTCAGTTTCCTTTTCTGTAAAACTGGGATGGTAATACCAAACTCATGAGTATGTTTTTAGAATTTAAATTATATGTATTCAGTGAGAAAAATACAGTTTCTTTAAAATGGGATACATATGACTTTTCTAATTTATGCCTCAACATAATAAAAATTACTACATATTATAGATCTTCAGGGGTGTTTGGAAATAGTTTATATGCAAATTGTCAAATCCCTAAATGTTTAGGACTCTTTATTTAATAAACTAACATGAGATGTCACAATGTTTACTATTAAGTGGTTCATAGCAGTCCAGCTATGCATCTGAATCAATCAATAGTCATTTCTTGACTACCTATATGTTCAAGGCACGGAGACACATGTTGAAGACTCACAGAAGAATACGAATGTCTGGCAGTGTAGTGAGGCAGGAAGAGCACATTAACAAATGCTGCAGCAACACAACCTAGAAAGGGATGAATATAATCAAACAACACAATACAGTAAGTGATCAATCTTGCTGCAGGAGTTCAGAGGAGAGAGAGCAGAGAAAGCAGTTCCAGGAAAAGAAGAGGTTTCAGCTGGCTTTGAATAAAATCCAGTTCAGGTTAGCTGAGTGTGAAGAACATCTCTAGTTCTAGGGAACCACCAGGACTTCAGGAACCACAGGTCTTATTGGAACAGCATAATGACTTGAAGTGAGAAGAGCAGTTTAGGTGGTCTGTGGGTTCTTTGATGTGTCAAAGAGACATAATAATGTGAAAAAAAATGTGGAGGGTAGTCTTAAGAAGAACAAAGAATTTACTGTAGTGTTCATATTGCATTGGATATACCACAACTAAATACAATAAAACCTATAAGAACAATTCACGATACCCGTAAATATGTATAAACTATAATTATAATTCACTTATTTTAAATACAGAAATTTAATGAAAGAATCTATGTAAACTACGAAGTACCTACTTATGCTCATTATGTATATCTTTCCAAAGATACTCAATGATTTATATTACATGCAATGATATGTAGATGATGTTCATAAATAGTATTTTAATTAGTGACTTGTCTTTACATACTAAAAACTATTTACTATTGACTTACCATTATTACACCCATTAAAATTCAATGATAATTTTTCACATTTTAACTTAATTTTAATAACAAATTTCATTCATTGATATGGACAGCCATTAACACTAAGCAAATTATTTTTAGGTAAAATATTAACAGGTAATGGTAGCACTCTGATTACCCTAAAGAATGTGTTTTAAAACTGAGTCTGATACAAAGTTTAAAGTGATATGTTTTGGAAGGAAAACAGTAGTAAGATAAAGCCAGCAAAAGAATACAGAACCGTTGAAACAACCAGTCCAAATGGGCTTTCTGGAATCTAGTCATCGCAGTCACTTAGTATCAGCTTTGGCTTCTGGCCTGCATAGCCCACTCCATCTCTCAACACACACAGAGCCCCACACTCTTTGTCTTGGCTTTCCCGTGGGCTTCATGCATCTCAGCCACAATCGTGGTCACCTCATCCAGAAGCTTCCTCTAGAAGAAATACAAAAACTTCCTGGAAAGGTCAACTCTGCCTGCAGGAGGAAGCTTTCCAAAGAAAACAGCCTCACCTATGGAATCCAGGGCACACAGTGGGCTTACATGAGCCCTTCACAAGTCAGAAACCTGAAAGTATTCACCAGGAGTGGTGACCAGAAAAAGCTGTGTCTGTGAGCCAGAGAAGGAAAGAAAAGCATCACTGGTCATTTTATTCAGAGAAGAGCTCACACTTGTATCCTATGTACTCTACTCTATAATGCAGGTGATTACAGGAACTTCCGAAACTCAGCTTTCCACAGGTTTCTCTCCATAGCAATCAAAGATAAAAATGAAGACATAGTCACTTTTTGCCCCATTTTCTGTTTATTTAAGGGAAACCTGCCAGTGAAAGAGGATTTTATTGGCAAAATTAGAAAAAATAAAAGAGAGTCTGAAGCTACTCCTGAGAAATCCACAAGGTGAGAGTACCAAGTGATGTATTTTGTACATTCTTACATAAAGATGTCTTATGTGCAACCAAACATTGCTATATCAGTAAGACTTGATTGAATTCTGAAGGTCAAAAACAGGGGAAAATGCACAAATATCCCAACTGACGCATATCTGTGTATATTCAAACTCCATACAAGTAATGTTTATAACTCAGAAAATATGTTTTTCTATTTTATTTTTTAAAAAATCTCTGTACTCGAGAGAGATCCAAGATGGCCGATTAACAACAGCTCAGGATTGTAGCTCCCAGTGAAAGCGCAGAGAGCGAGTGGACGCCGCACTTTCAGACGAATTTTTGTTGCCCACACACTAGGAGATTCCCGGCGGAGGAGCCACACGTGTCACCAGCGCGACTCTTTTGGCCGGCACAGCTGTTTTGCCAGCGCCCCGGCGGGGCGCAGCGCTTCTCAGTGCAGAGTATACGCGACTGGGTGCCCTTTGAGTCAGCTTGGCTGGTCCCACCACCACAAGGAGAACAGCAATTGGAAGCGCTGAGGACCGAGAGTTTCACAGTAAGCACAGCTGAACCCGGGAAGACCAAGCTCTGTGGGGAAGGGGCGTCCGCCAAAGGAAAACTAACAGAAAAAACTT
>CAUYLG010058743.1:0-23424 GCA_963573385.1 Cacajao melanocephalus
GGACCATGGTAGACTCATACTTTTCTAGTATAAACCAACTTCTACACTTTGTGATTTGACTTCTTTGTTTGTTTGGGATGGAGTCTTGCTCTGTTGCCCAGGCTGGAGTGCAGTGGTATGATCTTGGCTCACTGCAACCTCCACCTTCCAGGTCCAGATGATTCTCCTGCCTTAGCCTCCCAAATAGCTGGGATTACAGATGCACAGCACCACTCCTGGCTAATTTTTGTATTTTTAGTAGAGACAGTGTTTCACAGTGTTACCTAGGATGCTTTCGAACTCCTGACCTCAAGTGATCCACCTGCCATGGCCCTCCAAAGTGCTGAGATTACAGGCGGAAGCCACTGTGCCCGGCCGTTATTTAATGAATTCTATAATTAACCAGTCTAGTGTCTTTATTCTCCTTAAAATGTTAGTTCAAATTATTTGCTATTTTTGTACAAAATTTAAATGTTGTCTTTTTGTTAAACCCACAAATTAAACAGTATTATTACTGTTCTTCTTCTTATATAAGTGTTTATTTACATTTTTCTACGTGTTTACCAGCTTCTTTATCATTCTTTCTTATTTCTTAGACATTCCTTCTACAATAATTTTCCCTCCACCTGAAATATACCCTTTAGAAGTGGCGTTAGTGGAGGTCTGTTGGTAAAAACCTGTGGGTGGGAGACACCGTGGGAGACCCCATGCTTTGGTTAGCAGTGGAGTCTAACCAAACTCGGTTTTCTCTTTCTTGATGTCTTATGTCTTTTATTTCCACAGTTTCTCGTCTCCACACCTGTAGAGAGGGGCTCACAGGACCCTGTAGGGCTGGACCCTACAAAAACTTTTTTCAGTTTTTGTTTAACTAAAATGTCTTTATTTTGCCTTCTCTTGGAAACAGTTTGCTTGAGTTCACAGTTCTTGATCAACAATAATTTTCTCTCAGCCCATAGAAGATACTGTCCCACCACTGTCTTCTTCTATTCCTATAGAAAAATTTGTTCTTAGTCTAATTGTAATTCCCTTGTAGGTAATGTCTTCTCTGACTAGCTGATTTTAAGATCATTTCTATATCTTTAGTATTCTACAGGTTCACTACAATACGTCTAGACATAGATTCCTTTTTATTTATCCTCCTTAGTTAGAAGTGCTGTCTTCTTTTTGGATTTATATTTTTTTTTTATCAATTCTGGGAAGGTCTCAGGCACTATTCAGATACTGCTTTTCCATTTCTAAAATGAAATTCTGTTTGGGTCTTTTTTCAAATATATCTAGCTAATTTAATAGCTACTTTTTCAATATCTGAAATCCTTGGAGGTCTGCATCTGTGTATATTGTTTCTCCTAACTCACCCTCTGTACAGCTTGTTTCTTTGTGTGTTTTGTATATTTTTATTGCAAACTCATTTTGTTGAATATATCTGTGGGAATTCTGAGGACCTAAATTTCCTCCATAAACTATTTGTATTTGCTTCTGCTAGGAACCAGGAGGTGCTACCACCCTAAGACCCCATCAGTTCCCTTTAAGGATCCCTAGCTTGACGGGATAGTCTCAGTCCAATACAGGGCCTCCTGATTGCATTTTTGAGATTGTTAGTCATCCTAAAGCCAACGCTGCCTTTACCATTTAGAAGCTCACCACTCCCTTTGCTTCTCTTATACCTTAGACATTTCACTTTCTAGTGAGTGCAGCAGTGCATTGATAATTTTATTTAAGTATCTATCTCTTTTTGAATTTTAGGAATAAGAGGGCATCAGCCATGTAGTTTGTCATTCTTGAAGTATTGCTTTTCAAAAAAAAATTTCTGTGCTCTCAAAGTAAACATTGATTCATGTTCTCAGAGCTTGAGAGAAAGTCAAACTTAAGTTGACAGGAGAATCAAGCTGTCTATGTTAAGATAAAACAGACATCTGCTGTCCCTATTTTATATGAATTTCATCTGCAATGGAAGCATTAGTTTGAATTTTTTTTTTTTTTTTTTTTTGAGATGGAATCTCACTTTGTCGCTCAGGCTGGTGTGTAGTGGCATGATCCTGGCTCACTACAACCTCTGCTGCCCAGGTTCAAGCAATTCTCCTGCCTCAGCCTCTTGAGTAGCTGGGATTACAAGCGTGTGCCACCATGCCAAGCAGATTTTTGCATTTTTAGTAGAGATGGGGTTTCAGCATCTTGGCCAGGCTAGTCTTGAACTCCTGACCTCGTGATCCACTCATCTTGGCCTCCCAAAGTGCTGAAATTATAGGTGTGAGACACTACACTCAACCTAGTTTGAATTCCTAAATAAAATAATTTTAAATTTAAGGCAAATTAGTTATATAATTTAATGTTAAATTTTATAAATTTAATTTAATAAAGCAATTAGTATATATTTAGGAGAGAGACATTTTTAAGTTTAGGTAGTTGATGTTATTTTTTGTGTGTGACCCAGAAAAATTTTAAGAGTATTCATGGCCAGGCATGGCGGCTCACGCCTGTAATCCCAACACTTTGGGAGGCCGAGGCAGGCAGATCGCTTGAGGTCAGGAGTTTGACACCAGCCTGACCAACATGGTCAAACCCCGTCTCTACTAAAAATAGAAAATTAGCCAGGTGTGGTGCATGCCTGTAATCCCTGCTATTTGGGAGGCTGAGACAGGAGAATTGCTTGAACCCAGGAGACAGAGGTTGCAGTGAGCTGAGATTGCACCATTGCACTCCAGCCTGGGCAACAAGAGCGAAACTTGTTCTCAAAAAGAAAAAAAAAGAGTATTCACAGTGCATGTGTGTCTGTGTTTTAAGACTGAGTTTTACTCAGAAATACTCCTTTATATGTTGGACTTTGTGTTTTAGCAAAAGACCAGTGGCTCAGGCAGCAGTGTAGCAGATGAGAGGGTGGATTATGTCGTTGTTGACCAACAGAAGACCTTGGCTCTCAAGAGTACCCGGGAAGCCTGGACAGATGGGAGACAGTCCACAGAATCAGAAACGCCAACGAAGAGTGTGAAATGAAAATATGGCCTTGCCATTTCTGAACTAAAGAGAACTGAATTGTAAAGATAAATCCCTTTTGAAGAATGACTTGACACTTCTACTCTCGGTAGATTCTCAAATGAGTAGAGTTGAAGTCAAAGGACCTTTCTGACAGAATCAAGCAATTTAGACTTAAGTGGTGCTTTGTGGTATCTGAACAATTCATAACATGTAAATAATGTGGGAAAATAGTATTGTTTAGCTCCCAGAGAAACATTTGTTCCATAGTTAACACACTCATAGTATTACTGTATTTATGCACTTTTTCATCTAAAACATTGTTTGGGGTATTCCCAATGCATCTTAACATAATTCCTTTGGGAATTCTTGTTTGTTGTCACACTACTTTATATAACAATACTAAGTTAACTAAGCTACTTTTAGATTTGGAAATTGCTGTTTAAACTACGGTCTAACGACATTAAAATGAGAAGTAGATTCACAAGTTAGCCTTCAACCTGAAGCTTCAGGTGATAACCATTAGCTTATACTTGGACTCATCATTTGTTGCCTTCCAAAATGCTGAGGATAATGTATGTACCGGTGTCAGGACCTAGTTCTCTGGTTAATGTACATTTAGTTTTTAATGGTGGAACTTTGTTATATTTTGTTAATTACAGCGTTGTTGGTTCATTGAGTGAAGATTCTGCCGGGTAGGATCTTGCACCTTTGAAAGACTTAATAATTACACTATCAAGTAAACCTGCAAATCATTGATGGCATGCAGTGATGATGTGCTCTTACACTTGTTAACATGTATTAAATGTTATTTGCAAAAGGTATATTATATAACTAATCAGGTACGTACCAGGCAGTGATGTGCTAATACACTGATCAGGTTTAGACAATGAGCTTTGGATGTGTTCTTGTTAGTCTTAATATTGGTTTTCAGTTTGGAATTAATAAAGCAGTTGACATTCACTGTTAGTTATAGCAACATACTGTGATTTTTAATTAGACAGTAATTTAGATTTGTTACTCTATGAAATTCTATCTTTTGACACCATAGTGCCCTTTCTATGATTTTTTTACTTAAGATGCTTCTTGGCCTTATATTTAAATCCCTATGCAATTAATATTTTATATCTGCATTTTGTTTAAAAAAAAATAGATGTTATATAAGTGATTCTCATATGTAGCACCTGTTGCTTTTCCACTAAAAGAATTAGGGATTTTTGTACTGTGATTTATATTCACGCCCCAATTCAAGAAATATTGGAGCCTTGCTACAATGTGAAATTTTATAGTCATGGACTCCTTCCAACCAGATTTCTGAAACCACCAAAGAGATGGTATAATTCTGTCTCAGCTATAGATAACATGGTCCTGTGACATAGATATTAAGACCACAAGTTATAGTGAGGCTACAATTATATGTATCTGTCTTGGCTTTGCAACATAATTTAGAAAACAGGTATAGTTGTTTGTCTTTTCACCAAGTTACATACAATCTCACTTACTGATTTGAAACTTGTAACAATATTTGGAGGGGTCATAGAGAAAGGAGAGTCCACATTTGAGGCATGACTCCCTCCATTCAGACCTTTAACTGTTGCCTGAATACACAGATGTGCCCTGATTTCTGGCCCATTGGCCATAGTACTGTGCCTAATCAATGTAATAGGTTTATTTTCCCAATCCACAAACTAAAAATGTTCATAACAAGATGAATTGTGGACTAGTAACATTTGATGCTTTTAAACTTTTGCTTCTTTTTAAACAAAAACTAAAACCCAGAAGTGAATTTTTAAATAAAAAAGATTGATTGAGTTTGGTGTGCAAGCTCTTTTATAATGAAACCACAAAATAAAATCTAAAATCACTGAAATGTGCCTAAACTATCAAAACACACAATACAGCTAATGTGTAAAGATACTAAATTCTGTTACTTGGAGGATGAATATATTTAAGATTTAAAACACAGTAATAAATACATGATTAATTCAAAAATATCTTTCTTTACAGCTGCCTATCAGAAGAGTCTAAAGCACTGACAAATGTTTTTAGTCTAATTTATCATTAACTTGTTATAAGTTACCCTATCTGAAGATCTGTGGCACTCTGATTTTCAGAAAATTTCTCATTATTCTGAATAAGAACAGGGATGTATAGGAAAGACAGTTTGCTTTAGAAAACTAAATCACATTAAATACTGTATTAGAGCGTTAAAAGTTTTTTATAGAGCAGTGTTTTCCAAACATTTTTAGCACTAGAATCTTTTTTAATTTAAATGAAATTTCATGTGTAACCCCAAAACATAAAACCTGAAAAGTCCATCTTATCAATATAAATGTATTTTGAGTTCACATATATGTTTATACATTTTGGCTCCTTACTAAGCATAATAAGATTTTGAATTATTTCTGAATAGCACAAATGTACAGTTATGCATAGTTGATGAAAACAGCAGCCAATTTATAGCTATGCCTTTATTTGTATACTATCAAGAAAATTTTGATCCACATAAATGTAAGCAAAAATAATGGGTTTTAAACATACATCTCAGGAAATTCTTTAGTTAGAGATAGCTAAATTTATGCAAGGTCTATAGAAAGATAAATTATCCTGGTAGTGGAAGTTAATACATAAGCAGTCTCCAGTGTGGTAAAGTAGGGTATGTTAACACATTAGAATGTGCATTTTTATTAAGTTTTAAAATATACACATATAAAAACTAAATTTGAATCAAACCATTTTACTCGCCTCCAAGAAGCTAGACTTTGGCCAGGAGTGGGCTAAAAACCACTGGTTAACCATGTGACAGTTATAATGTTACAGTTGGAAGTCTTTTTCTTCCACATTAGAGTTCTTTACCTTAATTCCTTATTTTGAAAAACTAAGATTTTATGAAGGTTTGAGTACCAAAGCACAGTTCTGCTTTCAAAACTTAAAATTCAAATTTGAAAAAGCTGTTTAACCCATGGAAGTTATCATTTAGTAAGCTGTAAAAGATTTTTAAAATCTACACTTCAGTTTATACACCTTTATCATTATCAATACCATATAAGTTACTGTGAGCATTTTAGAGAATTCCGTAAAGGTACTATGAGTGTGTCTGTATGTGTGTGTGTATATATAGCATTGTATTTAATCATAGACTAAATTTAATTTGATACAGAAATATCACTATACTTGTACATTGAGGTCATAATTTCTGCTGGACTCTTTTATATTTAATTAATAGGAATTACAGTCTTCCCTCATAAATGCATTTAAACCAGAAATTGAACACCAGTGTTTTTCTTTTTCTACTTATGGGAAGTTGTCTGCTTCCCCCTTTAGAGAAAGCAGTATTTTTGTATTTTGTTAAAATATTAACTACTTTATGCCTACACAGTATGCTGTAGATACTGACCATAATTCTTGCGTGTTCACAAACACCCCTAGTGCCTCTTTTTTGGCTCATTAAAAGTGTTGGTGTTAGTACTTTGACTACAGAGCCTTTGGCCTTTTAATAATGCTGAGGTGAGCTGATCCTTCCTATTTCTGTCTTCAGGTCATTCTGGTAGATCTTGTCCTCCACTGTCAGGTAAGCAGTCAGGTCCATGACGGGGATTAGACATATGAACAAATCAAGTGGATACACACAATGAGAAAGATAACAACTACTGTCAATAACATGTTATATATATATATAATTTTAAAAACTGAACTAGGAGATGAAAAGCCATGGTATAAAAAAATGTTGTAGACATCATGGACTTGATTTGATAGAAATCAATTGTCAAGTTATTGAGATGGTTGTTTTCGATCTGTTTAAATAGTTTATGCATTGCTACAGTTAAAAATGATTTGGTTTGTCTTCTATAGACTTAATTTTCTTCCGGTTCAGTATAATATCTGTTAACAGAATTTCAGCAAACTGACTGGTCAAGGTATTAACATAGTTTCTACTTCCTTTACCTAAAAAGATGTGGTTTTATGTAAGTTTTTGATTGCTGATGATCATCCCAAATTTTGACAACAAAATCATGTGTATAAATTTACTTCTCCCCTCTTGCTCATCATCTTTGTAAAGGTCCCATTGTAGAACTTTTCTGCTACCAAATAAAACTTTTCAAACAATTTGGTTTCCAGACCTTAAATAGACAATTTGGATACTAAGATTGGGAACTAATAATGACATAAAAATTTATATTTCCAACCCTTCCTTAGAGTCTTTTTCTGCATCAAAAATCTAATTCTGCCATTAACTGTGCTTCCCAGTCCCGCTTCTATATGTCACTAGTTTTCTGCAACAAAGATCTCACTAAATCATGTTGAAATACAAGTCATGATCCTCTAACTAAACAGGAAAAGCTTCCTGGAAAAACCCTGTTGCCACATGCATGTTCCCTGTTACTCCTCCAGCCAGCCAGTGCTACCAGCATTTTATTGAGTAAAAGTCCAAATAAATAAGAGCCCACATGCAAACTTTATCTTCAGAAACTAGGTTTTATACGTAAAATGTGGCTTGGGAAATGATTCTGTTTATTAACTTGCTGAGCTTTTTCATTTCTATGTGAGTTTCAAACATCTCCAGTACTTTATAAAATCCCAACAGTTGCTGTAAGTCGGCACTTTGGTTCACTTAGCCCACCCAGTCCACTTGCAATTCTGTCACTGAATCATATTTGGGAAGTTTGGGTACTGTGAGGCCATCTTCTTTGAGATTATTTTCTCATGCGTCTGTCACCTTGTAAACCATGAGACTCCTGGGTATTTGCATGTAACTCCTTTGAGGAAGTTACCACCATCTCTGATATAGACACACTTTTTGAGTTGCAGTTTTTGTTAGAATTTTATGGAGAATAACTTGTCAATTCTGTGAATGTTATTGAGTATTTAAAAAGCTAGGTCTGTAATGAGAGGCATTTTATTAACTGTTGTGATTGGGTTACATGTCCCCTTAGATTTCCTGATTTAATATTATACAAAATAACTATTTTTGATGAAATAAAGGAACATCTAGAGAAAATTAAGTTTCTGATATGTTTCTACACTTCATTAGAAAAGATTTTATTACTATTACTTATGGTTATTGTTGGTGATTAACTCTTAACGTGTCTCCTCTGATTTTGTGTTCCATGTGGTGCTTGGAACATTTGGAGTACTCTTGGGGTGGGGAGTGCAGGGACATACAGTGGTATAGAAAATTTAAAAATTAAAATCAATACCCCAAAAAGCCCACTTTATCAAATATGGTATTCTGATGGTTAATTTTATGTGTCAGCTTGGTGAAGCTATGGCGCCCATGTGTTTGGTCAAACACTAGTCTAGATGTCGCTGTGAATATATTTTGTAGATGTGATTAACATTTACAATCAGTTGATTTTAAGTAAAGCAGATTCTCATCCATAATGTGGTTGAACCTTATGCAATCAGCTAACAGCCTTACAGCAAAAGCTGAGGTTTCCAAAAGAAGAAGGAATTCAGCCTCAAGATCATAACAAATTAATCCTAAGTTGCCAACCTGCTGGCCTGCCTTGTCGATTTTGAACTGAAGACTGCATCATCACCTCTTACCTGCAGGCCTACCCTACCAATTTCAGACTTGCCAGTTCTTACAGTCCTGGAGCCCTTCTTAAAACTCTCTCTCTTTCTCCCCTGTCTTTGTCTCCCCCGTGTGTGTTTGTGTGTGTGTGTGTGTGTGTGTGTGTAAATATATATCTTCAAACACACACATATATAATATATAATGTATATCTTACTGGTTCTGTTTTTCTGCAGAACCATGACTGACACACATATGAGTCATTAATCTGAGTGCCTCTCATACCAAGCGATAATTTTGAAGTTTCATTTGCAATGTATTGGCAGTCTGCTCCAAAAGTTTACCATTTGCAGACAGTGAACCATGTTTCCACTTCTGCTGGCCATAACTTTTTGTCTTCTAGGAACCGTTAAATCGACATCTCCAATGATGGAAAACGGTATTCTAAGAACACACATGATTGGATTCTTGTTGCGTAGGACACAGGGTACTATTAAGGACAGAATTTCATTTGTAACACTGGGCTGTAGTCTTCACCTCTTCACACTTGTCACATGCTATGACCTTACACATTTATTTAGTTTTTCCTGCTTTAAATTTCCATTTTGTATGTAAAACATATTACCCTATGTACCCCAAAGCTATTTTTTAATCAGCCTTGTTAATGTGTTTGAAAGTTGCTTATTCCAATCCTTAGGCAAAACGGTATTTTTGGAAGTCACATTAAGAAGAAGATACTGTTGTCCCAGATTTTGATTCTACTTGATGGTCGCTTATTAATAATTTAGCCGTTTCACTAAGGTAGCTGCTACACATGTTGAATTATTCAAGGCACTATGGGAAACATGAAAGAAATCTACCTCATCTTTATCTTTACAAATTAATATGTGTGAAATAATACAGGACAGTAAGTGATTATTTCTGAGGTACCAACTGAGCTACCAACAAAGAGGCAAATTCTACAGTCAAGAAAACCTTCGTAAAGATGGAGACTGAGCTGGACACTGGAGGATTTGCAAGAACGTTAGCTTGCTGTTGGCTTTTTTCATGAGAAGAGGTAAAGAAAACGACAAAAGCAGAATATGGAGAACTATGTATTGGGTGGAGGGTTATGAAATATTGTATTAGTTATCCAATGCTGTGTAACCAGAATGCAGCGACTTTAAAAAGTCTTCTATCTCATAGTTTCCATGGTCAGAAATTCAGGAATGTCTTGGCCTGGCGCAGTGTTTCTACTGAAATTACAGTCAAATCAGCTGAAATGAGTTATCTAGGGCTGAAGAATCTACCTCAAATGGTTTACTCACATGGCTGGCAAGTTGGTGCTGCCTGTTGCTGGGAGCCTCTCTTCCTCTTCAGGCGACTGCTTCACAGAGCTGCTTGAGTATCCTTGTGGCATGGGGGCTGGCTTCCCCCAAAGCTAGTGATCCCAGAGACCAAACAAATGAACTAGCCTTAGAGGTCACACACTGTCATCTCAACTGCGCACTAATGGGTTGTACAGTCCACTCCTTAATTCACCGTGGAAGGAGACTTGCAAGGGTATGAATACCAGGAAGTAAGGATCACCGCGACCCATCTAAGAGGCTAGCTGTCACAAAGGCAGAGTTAAGAGTCGAGAGTTGGGGCCAAAGATGGGAGACCTTGGAAACTCAAGTATGTTGAGAATTAAGGACTTGAAAAGGTCAGAACAATAACCCAAAGCATGGAAAGAGCAGGCCACAAGAAGTCAGGATGCAGTTCTAAACCTAGGTCTGTGAGTTTCACTGTGTGTTCTTATAAAGATATTGAACAGTAACTGTTCAATATAGTATATATTCTTATGTAGTCCTCATACTATGAATTTATCACAGGTCAGGTGGCTAGAAGTCAAGCATCAAGGCTGAGTTGGTTTAATTTCTTCTGAGGTCTCTTGACTTGTAGATAGCCGTCTTCTCACTGTGTCCTCTGATGGTCTTTTTTTCTGTGTTGGCACCGCTGGTCCTGAGCTCTCATTATAAAGAAATCAGATTAGATTAGGTAAATGCACAATGTTACCTTAATCACCTCCTTAATGACCCTATCTCCAAAAAGTTGACACATTCTCAGCTTGTGGCTATGTTTATATCTCATCTACCTGGCTATTTTAACCTTTTTGCAGCAGGAAAAGATGGTGCACTCAAAGGAGTAATTGAAGAGAGCTGAATGAAGAGACTATTGTATGGGTAGGGTTGAGGGAACCAACAGGAGTGGTTAAAAACCCTGAGTAATCTGCACGTGGTAGTGCATGCCTGTAGTTCCAGCTACTCGGGAGGCTGAGGCAGGAGGATTGTGTGAGTCCAGGAGTTCAAAGCTGCAGTGAGCTATGATCACACCACTGCACTCCAGCCTCAGTGACAGAGCAAAATGACTCCATTTCTTAAAAAATAAAAATAAAATCCTGAGCAACAGTAAGTGACTAGCAACAGTGAGAAGCCATTACCACTTCTAGAATTAAGGAGGCAAGTGGAAGGAGCTGTTACACCCAGCAAGAGCTGTAGCTGGTGGAGACAGGCTGCCAACAGACACTTCAATCTTAGGTAAAGGGACACACACGCTATTAATGCTGACCAGCAGTGAAGAAACCAGGGTACCTCTCCCACAGCTTGCCATTGGCTAAAACCAACCAGCAGCCAGAGAGCCTGGGAACCCAGAATATGTAATACATAGAAGTCAGTCTCCCAGGGCACATGGGAAGGCAGAGAAGGGTGGAGGATGCATCAGGTACAGCAAACAGAGAAGATCCTTAACAATCTTCATATCTGTCATCATGTCAGACCAATAATTCAATTAATGTTTTATTGATCATCCTCAAGGAAAGAAAGCATCTGTAGATTGCCTTGCTTCAGAGCTGATTCAACTTCTCTCTGGAATACCCTCCTGTACTTAAGAAGCTGTAAGGATAAAAACTACATTTCCCAGACTTCCTTGCAACTAAGGTGCTGCTTATAATTGACTTTTCACCAGTAATACTTGCTTAAACTCAGAAACTGGGTTCAATGGAGACAGAAGTCTGTGAGTCATCAGTATTAAACCTAGAAGTTTGCATTTAGGATACGAACCAAATTCCTGCTAAGGAATTCCTGCAGTGGTGTATGCTTGGAGCCAATACTTGCCATAGTAGATTACTGTACCTTGAAGGTATTATGGTTTCTACTGTTGTGCTGTGGTTTCCTGAACCCAGATTCCTGATTTTTCCCACGTCTGGCAGTTCTGTAGCATTGTTCAGAGAATCATTCCTAAAGAGCCTTCACACCTACCAGTGAGTGTAAACTTAATTATCTGCATTAAATTATCTGTTTTTTAAAATTACTAGTATGGCTTAATTCTGTTGTTCTGACACAGGGGCCAAGCTTGTTGCATTCAGAATTTTTTTTTCTACTTTCACATTGTAAAACTGTAATTAAAGACAATTTGGGATAGTAAGAAGAATAATGCCCACAAACCGTGTTACTTCTCTACCATTGCCTAAATGTGCAGTTGGACTCTACTTTTTGCATTAACTATTATTATAAATGTTTTCCTAGGTGTTAAGTGTCTGAATTGTTATTTTTAAAGACTACATAATATTCCTTCATATATATTGAAATACTCAGTGGTAATATACAATATTGATACAGATGTGGGTGATAGGATGCTATCATTTACACCACTAGGAGCATACATTGGTACAACTTTTTATTTTTTATTTTATTTATTTATTTTTGAGATGGAGTTTCACTCTTGTCCCCCAGGCTGGAGTGCAGTAGTGTGATCTCAGCTCACTGCAACTGCCACCTCCCAGGTTCAAGCCATTCTCCTGGCTCAGCCTCCCAAGTAGCTGAAATTATAGGCATGCACCACCACACCTGGCTAATTTTGCATTTTTAGTAGAGATGGGGTTTCACCATGTTGGCCAGGCTGGTCTCAAACTCCTGACCTCAGGTGATCCACCCACCTCAGCCTCTCAAAGTACTGGGATTACAGGAGTGAGCCACCACACCCAGCTGCAACTTTTTCAAAGAGCAATTTATACGTATGATTTTAAAGTCTTGAAACTGTAGTTAACCTTTAACATAGCAATTAAATTTCAAGCAATTAGCATCAAAGAATTAATTAATCACGAAAATATTGTCTCCAATGAGTTAGGGGCTTATCCAACAATAGAAAGACAATTAAGTTGTACATACACATGTATATGGCAATTTATGATATAGAATAATAATTTTTAATAGCATATCCTTCCACAGGGGAGACTTCAAAAAGGAAAGGTAGATCAAGTATTTGAGAGATCCAGTCCCACTTCATTCTTGCTTTAATTATAGTACCTCCACATTTTTGTGTGTACACTGGAAGATAAGTATGAGATTTTATTTGAAAAATAGGTTCTACTGCTTGAAAAAAATGTTACACTTATTTTGTATGTGTCTTTTTGTTTTTTTCATTTTTGTGGAGAACAGGGTCTTGCTATATTGCCCAGGCAAGTCTTGAACTCCAAGGCTTAAGCTGTCCTCCTGCATCTGCCTCCCTAAGAACTGAGATTACAGGCGTGAGCCACAGTGCCTGGGGAAAAAAAAATGTTAACTCTTGTCATAAAAGAATATTTGATATCATGAATGGTTTTTCAAGACTATTCTTGTAAAAATTAAGACTATACGACCTGAGTATAATCTTGTTTTTGCATGAAACTAACAGGATTAAAACAGCAGGATATCACTACAGATACTGCAGATATTAAAATAACAAGAAAAATTACAGACAACTGTAGGCCAATATATTTGAAAACTATATAAAATAAATCACTAGAAAAGACAACTTATTAAACTGAAAAAATTTGAATAGTTCTATGTAGCTAAAATGAATTTTATAATTAAAAACCTTTTTCTTTTTTTTTTTTTTTAAAGACGGGGTTTCACCATGTTGACCAGGATGGTCTCGATCTCTTGACCTCGTAATCCACCCACCTTGGCCTCCCAAAGTGCTGGGATTATAGGCGTGAGACACTGCGCCTGGCCAAAAAGCTTTTTCCAAAGAAAAAATCTGAGCTTAGGTAACATTTCAATGGGGTCTATCAAACACTTAACAAATAATTTTACCAGACATTTAAGAAATTTAAAAACTCCTGATAAGAAAGGAAGGTTCTCATCAATATAATAAAAGGGAATTTATCACATGATCATCTCAATTGATGCAGAAAATCGTTAATAAACTTCAACATCTATTCATGATTTAAAGAACAACTCTTAGCAACATGAAATAAAAGGGAAATTTATTAAGAAAAAATAATATTTAAACAGTTATCACAATCCACACTTAATGGTGAAATATTGACACCTTTCTCTTTGAGAAATGCAAAAAAACCCCACATTATACTATTGCACATCCATCCAAATGATTTAAAAAACTGCCAGTACCAAGCATTGCCAAGAATGTGTAAGTTCATCTCATGCAGTGCTAGTAGGGGACAAATTAATACAACCACTTTGAAAGACTGCCATAATTTACAAAAGTTAGACATATGAACACTTTATGGCCTAAAAATTATACTACTGAGTTAGATGCAACTGAAATGCATGCATGTGTGTACCAAGAGACAGACATAAGAATGTTCACGGTAGTATTATTTACAAAAACAAAATGAGCAAAATAACCCAAATGCCCATTAACAATAGAAGGGATAAGTGAATTATGTTTTATTTTAATAATTCAGATATGTAAATTAATAAACTACAGGTACTCATAAGCATATAGGTGAATTTCTCAAATACAGCGTTGACTAAAAGAAGCTAGATACAAAAGAATACTTAACATATGATTTTACTCACATAAAGCTCAAAAACAGACTGCAAAAACTAAACCATGATGTTTAATGCATGCTTAGGTGGTAAATCTATAAAGGAAGGAAGGAGTTAATTTTCATAAAAATGAAGATAGTAATTACACTGGATGGGAAGGACAGGTAAAAAGTTGGGAGGTGCATGTGTGGTTTTTGGAGTGCTGATAATGTTCTATTTATTGACTTGGGTAGTGGTTACCCAGGTATATTCACCTTGTGACAATTCACTGTGCTGCATATTTTTGTTTTGTGCACTTCTCTCTGTGTGTTTTATTTCCTAATGAAAAGATTAAAAATAAACTATTGCCAAAAATGTTTGACCTGAATCTAACATCTGGAAGACAGAGTGACAATTTAATTGACACCACCAGGAAACAATCAGACAAAATACAGAACATTCCATATAAGACAACTTGCCTGGTCTTTACAAAAAGTTGAAGTCATTTTTTTGTTAAAAGTGAGGGAATGCTCCAGAACAAAAGAGACAAAAGCATAGCAACCATAATATTTCATGGGGGAAGAAAGTGATTTAAGACATTCTAGGCACAAATAGCACATTTAAAATATGAACTAGATAATAAACAGTATTAAAGAATTACTCATAATTTTTCTCATGTAATAATAGTATTATGACAGTGTAGTTGAATGTCCTTTGTTACATAGATGGCTGCTGAATTATTTAGGGTTAGAACCTCTGAAAATAATATTGGAAAAAATGCACACACAACTACATATATGTACACAGATAAATAAAGCAAAATAATTGGCACGTGCCTTCAGCCCCACCTACTTGGAAGGCTGAGATGGAAAGATTGCTTGAGCTCAGAAGTTCGAGACCAGCCTGGGCAACATAGTGAGACTGTCTCTTAAAAAATAAGATATAAGTTCAATTTAAAAAAAATCAAAATATTAATTATTCCATCAAGGTGATAAATATTTATTGCACTATTCTTACAAATTTTCTATTGAAGAGTTTTATAGTAGAAAGTTGAAAAGCAGTTGAACAATTCAATTATCTTTCTTAAACCTGGAAGAAATGAGAGAAAGAGAGAAAAAAGGAAGGGAGAAAGGCAGGCAAGAAGCCAGGCAGTCAGGAAGGAAGGAAGGAAGGAAGGAAGGAAGGAAGGAGTACTTTCATAATAAATGGGAAAATCCTTGGATTCATTAGAAGAATAAGTAAATAAACAAAATATTGGCAATATTTTAAAGAATTGATTTGAATAATCTCTCTAAATGTTGCATATGTTCTCCACATCCCTCTTCTCAATTTCACATGTGAATCTAAATAACATCACAGAATAATTTTTATAAAGTATTATTTCTTTCTATACAATGTTTTGAATAAATAATACAATCATAGGGTTTAAAACATAAAAAGCATAAAATACTTTACAAAGTCCCTTTCTCTCCTATGCCCATGTTATATGTCATTCTAGAGATCTGCTGTACACTCATAAGCAAACTCATATATACTAGTTTATAGTATTAAGGGACTTTTAAATTTAAATTGTCCTTGACCTTACTTTGATTTTTCCTCCTAAGATTACATATGCACATTGCCAGCAGCGATGAACAAGTTGTTATTTGGTGGACAGCACCCTCTTGTGCATGAACTGAATTTTCAAGGGAAGTCTGACAAAAAGAATTAATTTCCATGAATATTCTCTCATGGAATTACAATTGTAAACGTTTCTGAAGCCATACGGTCTGCCCCCTTGCCTTCCAGTAAGTCAGTTATGACCAGCGCTTAAATATTAGTTGTATTCTTTTAAATCTTCAGAAAAAGTTGTCCCCACACTTGCCTTACCAATTTCACATATATTTTGTGCTTTTTTGTCTCCAAAACATTCTCACATCCATAATATTTTGTTTGATTACAACCCAAGTTAATTATCCTTATTTTCCACTGAAATATATTAATAATTCACATACCACACAACTCATCCATTTAAACTATACAGCTGATTTTTAGTATATTTGCAGACTTGTACAAGCATCACCACAGTTAATTTAGAGCATTTTCATCAGCCTGAAAAGAAACTCTATACCCATTAGCAATCACTACCAATTCCCCCAATCCTGCCCCAGCCCTAGACAATCATGAACCTATTTTCTGGTTCTATAGATTTCCCTTTTCCAGGTATTTAATAAAAATAGAACCCATACAATACGTGGCATGGCCGTTTACAACTAGCTTCTTTCCTTTAGCATAATGTATACAAGGTTCATTTATATTGTAGGAGGATGCATCAGTACTGCTTTCCTTTTTATTGCTAAAAAATATTCCATTTTATGGCTGTGCTGCATTTTAATTATCCATTCATCAGCTGATGGATATTTGGATTGTTTCCATTTCTTTTTTGTGGAGGGTGGGATGGAGTTTTGCTCTTGTAGCCCAGGCCGGAGTGCAATGGTGCAATCTTGGCTCACTGCAACCTCCGCCTCCTGGGTTCAAGCAATTCTCTTGCCTTAGCCTCTGGAGTAGCTGGAATTACAGGCATGCGCCACCATGCCTGGCTAATTTTGTATTTTTAGTAGAGACGGGATTTCTCCATGTTGGTCAGTCTAGTCTCAAACTCCTGACCTCACGTGATCCGCCTGCCTCGGCCTCCCAAAGTGCTGGGATTACAGACAGGCATGAGCCACTACGCCCTACCTCTTTCTTTCTTTCCTTCCTTCCCTCTATCCTTCCTTTCCTTCCTTCCCTCTTTCCTTCCTTCCTTCCTTCCTTCCTTCCTTCCTTCCTTCTCTCCTTTCTTTCTCACTGCAAACCTCTGCCTCCAGGTTCAAGTGATTCTTCTGCCTCAGCCTCCCAAATAGCTGGGACTACAGGCACATGCCACCATGCCCAGCTAATTTTTGTATTTGTGGTCAAGACGGGTTTTGCCATGTTGGCCAGCCTAGTCTCAAACTTCTGACCTCAAGAGATCCACCCACCCCAGCCTCCCAAAGTGTTGGGATTAGGAGCATGAGCCACTCCACCCAGCTGCCCTCTTTTTTCAGTTGCAAAGATGGAAGTCTCTTGAACTGAGATGATCAAAAGCTCACAAGAGGATTTGACCTTGCTCATCGCCACCACCATCACCAGAAGCACTCCAACTACAGTGGCATCCTTCACATCTCCAATTCACTTGAAGTCCTGTCATCGATCATCTCTAATTCTTCACCCCAAAAATGATCATCCCATCAGCTGACACAGTCTCCCACCTCTTCCTATCCCTTAAGCCTTTCCTCTGGTTCTCTAAAGGAAGAGCTTTATCTCAATTTTATTCCCAAACTGACTTCACTAAACGTGAGCTCCCCTGAACATACCACTTCCCATTTCTTTCAAGAGAAAGTATTTTCCTGTCATATCCTAGACCTTAGAAGCAGGACATGAGTCCCTTTCTTCCTCTTCCAACACTACTTCAAACAAGTTCTCAAACCTCATCCCAAAACTGTAGCTGCAGGGGCTTAAGACACCACCAACCTCATGGCTATATTCTAGTGACTATATTCTAGTGTCTAGTGACAATATAGCATCTGTTCACTCCCTCTCACTCAAAGGTCACTCTCTCTCATTCTCCATGCCTCATGACTTCCCTTCTTCTATATCTCCTCCAATTTTCTGGGTGACTTTAATATCCTTCAGGGCAATGCATACAGCGCACCAGCCTCTCGGTGTTCCTTAAACTCCAATGACCTCTTCCTCTACCTACTACAGGCAGCCAGTCACCATGAAGTTTCCACTCTAGATCTTGTGGAATCAGGCCAATTCACTAAATGAACAATTGGCAGAATATACTTTAAAATTTGTACTACTAAGAAAGTTTACAACTGTACCCCACATTGGATGGAATAGATTTAACAGCTTTTGATAATTTCTTGTAGCATTTTAGTCGAATAGTGTTACTTCATCTTCACAACACCTTTTAAGGAATGTGCGATTCATTTCTGATCTGACTCTGTTCTCGTAGCTGAGTAACGCTGGACCAGAGAAAAGATGGAGAAAAGTCTGAAAGGAGGCTAGGCAGCACATAGCAAGTCTGGCTCCTGATCCCAGAGGGAGGTAAGACCAATGGGCAGGGAGGTGGTGAAGATGGAAATGTATTCAACAATAGAAATATAGTAATGGCACATTCATACTTATCAGTGCATGTTTTCTTATTAATAATTTCTTATGACCCTCAGTCTTTTCTTTCTGCTCAGATAGTGAATATTCGCATTCTCTTCTCTCTTTTCTTCTGCTACTGCCCTAGTTTGCTCCTACCTCTTTTCTCACATGGATCACTGCTGGTAACCTCCTGGTTGCCATCATCTGTAGTTAGTTCCACACCCAGTGTCTCCTGTCATATCCTAGACCTTAGAAGCAGGACATGAATCATTCTGAATCCACCATCTCTCTTCACCCTCATGCTTACCAAATGAATCTTTCTCCATCACAAATCTGATCTCATAACTCACTTGTGGGGCTCCCATAGCCTCCAAAATAAAATCCAATTCACTCATTACCTTTTTCCTTATACCCTATACTTAGAGCTGCTACCACCATTGGCACCTCTGGGTAACAATAAATTTTAAATTGATACATTATTTTGTTCTCAACAATAACAATGATTTTAAAAAGTCATATGTAAATATAGCATCAGAATAAATTATACGTATATAAAATATAAACATGAAATTATAGAAAGTTTAAAATTATCAAAAATCATTGAGAACTTAAAGTCATCTTAAACTAACAAAAATGAATTATAATGAGAAGGAACCCAAAGTCACTACAAAGAAATTAATTTTTAAAATAACACTTCATTAAAGTCATAAAAGTAAAGTTCTTTAAGATCATTTCAGTGCTTAATTACTCTAATATCTCATTTTCTTCAGAAATAATTACCAGATTTGCCATTCTTGTGATATTGTAGACTTTAAATGGTTCTAAAAAATTTTAATTTTGAGAGGCTACATTTTCATTGGCAAAACGATACTAGAAAAGAAAAACATCTTTGAGAATCTCAAAGTATTTTGGAATATGTTCAGTAAATTATTTCCATAAACATATTATAATAATTAAATAGAATTCATACTAGACTTTGGAAAATAAGGTTTCCAGTTACTTAGATACTCATACATCAATGAACTACTGCTATCACATGTATGGAATCAGAACCTACTTCTTATTATAATACGACCCCCCAGATGACTCATCTCTACATTCAAGTTTGAGAAGCACTGACTTAGAAAAGCCATGATATTTCAGTATTGTTTTTCTTATTTTGAAAAAACAGCTTTGTTGAGATATAATTCATGAATATGAAACTGCATGTATTTAAAGCATATAAATTGATGAGTTTTGCTGTATGTATATATCTAGGAAATCACCATCACAATCTTCTTTTTAAAGATAATACTGTTATAGCTAATGCAGAAACAAAGAAAAGAACATGTTATTTGATGCTGGATCAAAGCGGGCTTGATTTTGACATCTGCAGCCAAATTGAGACTTCTTGGTCTTCTAGCTTGTCTTTGTTGTATCAGTATCAATGAACTTTATTTAAAATTTGTAACATATGCTTTTTAAGAAACACATAAAATTAACCAGCTTAACTATTTAAAAATTTGCAGTTAGGTACTGTTAAGTATATTCACATTGTTGTGAAATAGGTCTCCAGAACTTTTTCATCTTGCAACTGTATACACATTAAACAACATCTCTGTCATTCCTATGTGCTGCCAAAGCAAGCACAATAATATATGCTTTTGTAAGTATTATCACTTTATCTTTATGGAATTGCTTAGTTTCTTTGATGCTGTCAAGGCCATTATTTACAATGAACTTAGTCCTGCATCATATTCTTTATACCTGTATTTTGACTTAAAATACACCAAATTAGTCCTAAGAACGTAAGTTTAAAGTGGATATTTTCCATTGATGCCTATATCTTGAGTTCTGGACTCTCTATATCTTTATTAATATTATCAATAATTTCCATAAAAGGATTTTATGCTACCTACAATTTAGTTCTTAGTGGCCTGATGGTATCATCTCAACTTTCCCATAGATATTGACAATAGTTTCAAAGTTGTGTTCAATAAATGTTTTCTCTGACACATTTCAACATGTTGGAACTGAAAATGTATTGTTTATTGTAATAATTGCATAGTTATTGAGTAAAATAAAGACATTTACTATGTCAAAACAGCTTCTTCTGCTGCTTCATTCATTACCAAGTTTAAAGAGTGAATAGAACAAAGAATATAGACTCTCTAGAATGTTTTTTGCAGGATCCTGCTTTGAGCTCTGTAGTGTTTGATAGGGAAGCAGAGCACACCTCTGACGGCAGAATAGAAAGCTCCACAGATTGCTCCTCTAACAAGGACTCCAAGCTAACAACCATCTACACCGAAAAAAACTCCTTTGTAAGAACCAAAAATCAGGTAAGCATTCATAGCACCTGGTTTTAATTTCCTATCACTGAAAGAGGCACCAAAGAGATAGAAAAAGCAGTCCTGAATGGCCAACACCACCCTTCCCCCACCCCACAGCGGCAGCAACTCTGGGTGCTGGAGAAGGGAGCGCACAGCAATTGTGAGGCATTGAACTCAGTGCTGTCCTATTAGAACAGAAAGGAAAACTGGACCAAACTCAGCTGATAGAGAGTGAGCATTTAAACTAGGACCTAGCCAGAGGGAAATCACCTATCCCATCCCAGTGGTCTGAACTTGAGTTCCTACACACCACACACCAGGGGCTATAGCACTCTGTGTCTCCAAGTAAATTTGAAAGGCAGTCTAGGCCATAAGGACTGCAACTCTGAGCCAGTACTAGTGCTGAACTATGCCCAGAAACAGTGGACTGAGAGGGGAGCATGTGACATGCTGAAACACCAGCTGGGGCAGCCAAGGGAGTGTTGTGCCCTCCCCTGACTCCAGGCTGCACAGCTCATGGCTCCAGAAGAGACCCCTTCTTTTCACTTGATGAGAGAAGTGGGAAAAGTGGGGAAGACTTCGTCTTGCATCTTGGATACCAGCTCAACCACAGCAGGAAAGGGCACCAGAAAAAGTTGTGAGGCCCCTGTTCCAGGCCCTACTTCTCAGACAACGTTTCTAGACACACCCTGGGCCACAAGGGAATCCGCTGCCTTGAAGAAAAGGATCCAGTCCTGGCAGCATTCATCACCTGCTAACTGAAGAGACCTTGGGCCCTGAATAATCAGTAGCAATAAACAGGTACTACATTGAGGGCCCTGGGTGATCCTCTGAGACTTCCTGGGTTCAGGTGAGCTTCAGAACATTCCCAGCTGTGGTGGCTATGGGACAGAACTTGTGCTTCAGAAAAGCAGAGGGAAAAGTAGGTGACTTTGACTTGCACTTTAGGCCACAGGTGGGTAGAGCACAAAACAGACTCTTGGGGTCCCCAGTTCCAGGACATAACTCTTGGACAGCATTTCTGGACCTGTCTTGGGCTAGAGGGGAGCTCACTGCCCTGAAGAGTGCATCTCAGGCCAGGAAGCATTCACAACAAGCTGACTTAAGAGCCCTTGTGCCTTAAGGGAACATCGATGGTAGTCTCACAGTTCTTCTCATGGCCAGGGTAGCAGTGGCTATGGGGTAGGGCTCCTCCGTCTTTGGAAAGGGGAAGGAAAAGTGGGAAGGACTTCATCTTGTGATCTGAGTGCCTGCTTAGCTATAATACAATAGAACACCTCATAGACTTCTAAGGTTTTTTAATCTAGTCCCTGACTCCTGGACAGCAGTTCTGGACCCACCCAGCACCTGAGGGAACTTGCTTCCCTGAAGAGAAGAACACAGGCCTGGCTGGCTTTGCCACCAGATGACTGTAAAGCCCCAGGGCCTTAAGCAAACATAGGCAATAGCCAGGGAGTGGTTACAGCAGGCCTTGGGCAAGATCGAGTGCTATGCTGCCTTCAGGTCTGACCCAACACTGTCATAGTAATTGGCCACAAGGGTGCTTGTGTCACTCCACCCCAGCTTCAGGTGGCTCAGATCAGAGAGAGATTGACTCTGTATGTTTGGGAGAAAGTAACAGAACAAGAGTCACTGCCTGGTAATCCAGAAAATTTCGCTGGATCTTGTCCAAGATCATCAATGTGGTACCTTTTACCAGTCTGCAAGAACCAGTAACCAGTGTTACTGGGCTTGGGATGCCCCCAAAAGCAGATACAGCTTAAATTTCAACAACCAAGTTTTTCAATATCTGGAAAGACTTCCCAAGAAGGATGGCTACAAATAAGCTCAGACAGTAAAGACTGCAATACATACCTAACTCTTAAATGCCAAGACACCAAAGAACATCTACTAACATCAACACCATCCAGGAAAACATGACCTCACCAAACAAACTAAATAGGCAGCAACAACCAATCTTGGAGAAACAGAGCTATGTGACCTTTCAGAGAGGGAAATCAAAATTGCTGTGTGAGGAAGCTTCAAGAAATTCAAGATAATGCAGAGAGGGAATTCAGAATTCTATGAGATAAATTTAACAAAGAGAGTGAAATAATTAAAAACTCAAGCAGAAATTCTGGAGTTGAAAAATGCAATTGGTATCAGATAAATGCATCAGAGTTCTTTAATAGCAAAATTGGTCAAGGAGAAGAAAGAATAAGTGAGCTTAAAGGCAGGGTATTTGAAAATACATGGTCAGAGAAGACAAAGGATAAAAGAATGAAAAATGAGAACCCCTACAGGATCTAAAAAATAGCCTCTAAAAGGCAAGCATAAGAATTATTGGCTTTAGGCCAGGTGCAGTGGCTCACACCTATAATCCCAGCACTTTGGGAGGCCAAGGTGGGCAGATCACGAGGTCAGGAGATCAAGACAACCCTGGCCAACATTGTGAAACCACATCTCTACTAAAATTACGAAAAGTAGCTGTGCATGGTGGCATACACCTGTAGTCCCAGCTACTCGGGAGGCTGAGACAAGAGAATTGCTTGAACTCAGGAGGTGGAGGTTGCCGTGAGCCGAGATTGTGCCACTGCACTCCAGCCTGGTGACAGTGCGAGACTCCATCTCAAAAAAAAAAAAAAAAAAAAAAAAAAAGGTGTTGGGTTTAAATGGGGGGGAGGGGAAGGTTTTTGTTTGAACGTTTTTTAAAAGGAAAAAAAAAAGAAAAATTCCAAAATAT
>CAUYLG010058746.1:0-34397 GCA_963573385.1 Cacajao melanocephalus
AACTATGACTGTACTTGTCAGTATGAGAATTTTTCTGAATCATATTGGGGAAGCAGTGATTTTAAAACCTCAAGTTTTTAAACATGATTTATATGTTCTGTATAATGTTCAGTTTGTAACTTTTTAAAGTTTGAATGTATAGAGGGATAAACAGGAAATATAAGAATTGGTTATTTGGGGGGACTTTTTTACTCTATTTAAAAAGGCAAGAGTATTGATAAGAAATTATGTAAATTTCAAATGCTTATGAATCAAATCATTGTTGAACAAAAGATTTGTTGCTGTGTAATTATTGTCTTGTATGCATTTGAGAGAAATAAATATACCCGTACTTATGTTTTAAGAAATTGAGATCTTGTGAATATATGCCTGTCAGTGTCTTCTTTATATATTTATTTTTTATTAGAAAAAATGAAGTTTGGTTGGTGATGCATGAAACAAAATAGCAAGAGAGGGTTATGGTTTAATAGTGAGATAACACAGCACGTGTAGCACCAGTTGATAATTAGTCTTTAGTAGCTTACTATCAAAATGTTCAGTGTCTTCGATGTAGCTGTTGAAAAACTAGGAACATATCCAAACCTAAATGGAAGCAATTCTGAAAGAGAGGATAGAATTTAAAAAACAAAGAGTATATAAAGTTATTCTTTGAATGTTTCATTGACTATATGTACATTGAGTTTTCTATATTTATAAACACATTAGTCATGGAAAATTATCCCAAATGCTCCTACTTTTAGTCTAGATATTTCATAATATATCTCATTTTAAAATTAGTATTTTTTCATGGTTTGCACTGATGCGCGTGTATATGTGTGTGAGAGAGTCAGTGGTAGCTTATTTAAAAAGCATCTTATCCTTTCTACTATAATCTTTCTACACTAGAAAATGAAATAATTTAGAATGCATTTGATAATAGCATTCTCACTAAGATACATGAGAATTTAATTAACTTTATAACCACGTGAGTTAAAATTTATAGGTTTTGATGTCAGTGTTGGAGTCATTTGTGATTCAGAAACATTGCTTGTGTGCTACATAGTAGGTCTTTTCATATATACTGCTTGTCTGTTGTTATTGCTGGATTATCAAGAGTAATAGTGCACCAACTAGGATGTGCTCAAATCAGGACTTAAATCATAGGCACCACATTTTTTATGCCAGACTAGTTATTTTCTTGGTTTTCAGTTACTGTAGGCAACAAAAGGCCAAAAAAAAAAAAAAACCAGAAACGGAAAGATAATAACATAGGTCTGTGTAAAGTAAGGCGAGTCTTAGGAGTAGCCAGGAGTAGTGTGTAAGTCACGTCACAAACATCGTATGTGGAGACATTGCAATACAGTGTTTGTTTTGTTTTCAACTTTTCTTGTATTCTTGTATATTTGTATTATGTTTTTATTGCTTTTTTCATAGTTAAATATTAAATGTTTGAGATAACTGCCAAGAAGAAGTAAAAATATTAAAGTAAATGGGACTTTTATATGAGGATGCTGTGATCTAAAAATTAAATCTGGGTGGGTGGAGAGAATTTGTTTCTGATGCCTTGTCTTTAGAATAATTGTTTTCAGATGATTAAAAAAAGAGATTGTATTTAGGAAAAAATTGTTAATGCTTCAAAGGAGAGATACTGATTGTGACTTGAAATAGTGTCAGATGAATATGTAGCTGATCACTAATGGAACCGTCTAATTAGGCAGCTTAAACTCTAGATAGTTCCTTTTGTTTTTCATATGAAGTTTATAATTCCTTTCGGTCCTAAAATGTCAGATGCCAGGTGTCAAATGCCACAGTAGACCATGAAATTAATAGAGTCCCCTTTTAAACGGATTTCTCTGTAAGCAAAACCATCTTTAGTGACTTAAAAAATAATAGTCTAAAATTACCCTTTCAAGAAAAAAAAAAAAACAAAAAACTTGAATGAAGAAACCACCCAACAATTATGACTCACATAAGAAACGCTGGTTTAACCAGGAGATCTTTGGGAAGGAAAACTTTAAGGAATTTCAAATTGCTAAATCTAATACAAATATCTGACAGTAGTATATAGATCTAAAAGAATGGTTCTCAAGAACTGTTGTTTACTGGGAATAAACTAAGCTGTATGAAGAATTTGTAAACATTTCATGTTCCGGTGAGTTTAGCAGCTTACAGCACAGACTGGGGGCCACCTCCTTTTTTCTTCCACCTGTCTCCCACTGACATGCTTCTTAGCAGAAACTTCATTAAAAAGTTTTTGCTGACAGAGAACAAACCTGAAACTAAGTAGTATCTACTTTCTGAATACTACTATGCTTTTCAGTAGTGGAATTGATTAGATATTTATAATGTTCTCTAAAGCTTGTAAGTTTTTCAGCAACGTTTAAAAGTAGATTAAGCTGGAATAACTTTTCTGTTTGCTGCTAAAATACGATGTTACCGTTTTTAAACAACTAGTCCCTGTGATACAACTTTAAAAAATTTGAAAAAATTTTTAAAAATCTGATGTGTGGGCTCCTTTTTTTCCCTAAGAATTATGTACATCTGTGGTGTTTTACAGGGGGATCTACTTTTAAACAGTGTACATATTGGACCACACTGAAATGTGATATATCCTTTCTCTACTGAAAATTGGTTATTTACTGTGAGTTCATTTCTGACGTATTCTTGGTTGTTGCTGTTTTCTGCCTGAAGACATGTATATCATAAAGAGAGCTACATGGTATGAACTATTTATTTGTAATTTGACATGAAGTTTGAAGAATAAAGATATATAAAAATTAAAGTTTCTGATATTAAAGCTCTTAATATATTGAGTGTTTTTTTTTTTTTTTCTTTTGGCTTTGTTTTTTAAGAAAAGCTCTTCCCATAACAGTGAAACTTTGACATTTCTGAAATACTTGTTGAAGGAGTTTGGGGAGTTTTCCATCCTGGCCCACTAACCTAACCAAAGAGAAATTTTTTATTCTAGAAATTCTGTATTAATCTACTTTATTTCCTAGCCTTTTTATATTCTGACTTTTCCCTAACCCTTCTTGAATTCCTTCTTTCCATTCTTCCTTTTTTGTTTTGACTGCCCAGAAGCTATGCTGTTAGCATTTTAAAATCCAAAATACTCATATAACATCACATCTTGAATAGAGATGGTAAATTAAAATTTGGCATCAACTTTAATGGGGTAAAATCCACAATGTGGCAGAAATATTTAAATTTTGTGCCAACATTTAATCCAGTGATTGTGGGAGGAAGAGTTGTATCATGCCGTATTTCAGCAACTAAACTCCCCCACCCACCCCCTCTTTGATTGCAAGTCAGTATTTGTTTCTGGGTACATGTAACTTTATCATAACATACTTTTGTCTCTGTGTGTAATCCTGTAACAAAACCAGTTTCAGGTATTTTTACATGAACATTTGGCATCTTCTATGTGTGTTTTGCATTAACTTACACAGTTTTGCCTCATTTCCTCTTAACTTTGCTAAGGTTATTCTTTTAAACATTGGTAACTTAATATTTCTACCACATCAAATGTGCAAGTGATTTTAGGATGAGGCTGGTGTATATTGTCATGGAATGGTTTTTATGGCATAACATAAAACAGGTTATGTATAGTAGATCTGTAGCCTGATTTAGGTAATAACATCTTCAATCTTATAAAATTTGCCTCTGATTTTCTCCTAATTAATTGATCCACATGCAAGCATATAGGCTGCAAGGGCCTGTTTTAGAATAGCCTCTGTAAGCCAGATGCCTTAACATGGTGCATGCGTAGCCCCAGAAGAGGTGTTCAGTAACTGGTTTTGAGTGAATTAAAATGTTAAGGAAATTACTCTGAGAGTGCAAATGTATCCTCTAATGTTACATGCCTTTTTCTGGTTTGGATTTTTCAAAATGCCTTTCAGGAAACTCTTCCCCATTCGTGTATTTATTGATTTTGAATTATGTTGCCTTTGGTGGGATTCATTCAGAAACAACTTCCCTCATTTGGTTATTTCTTCTTCGATTCATTCTCCTTTGTGAAGAAAGGTGGTTCTGTGTGGGGTTTTTTTGTTATTTATAAGAGAGTGACTTTTCTGCATGGATTACTTTCATAGAAACAAGGTTTCTCTCTCATATAAATGTTTTGATGCTGGAAGTTTTTCCATATTAATTCACTTAGAGTGTTTGTCTCTGGAATGAATCCTCTCATGTTGAGAGGGCAAAGAGCTATAGCTACAAGTTTTCCCATACCATCTGCCTTTGTAGGATTCTGTGTGTGAGTTCTTTCGTGTTTCATCAAGGCAAGCTACAAGGGAAGAATTCTCCACATTGACCACATTTGCGGAGTTCCTCCGGTATTCTTTGCTGGTTACTAACAATGCTGTATAGCTAAAGATTTCCCCACTTTCTTTATATTCGTAGGTTTTTTTTTTCTTTCTTTTTTTTAAATAAACTCTCACATGTTGAATAAGGGAGGAGCATTCTTTAGAGACTTTAGATACTTTATCAATACTTTATGTTCACAGGGTTTCTTACCTGTATGAGTTTTCACATGTTGATTTAGGCAGTAGTTCTCAAACTTTTTGGTTGCAGGACCCCTTTAGGTTCTGAAATAAATTATTGAGGACTCCAGAATGTTTGTTTATGTGGCTTTTATCTATCAATATTTCTTTGTAAAGAGTTTGTACTTTACCATGAATCATGTAGAAGTAAATCATTCACTTCGATTTTTCTTAATGACTGTAGTCATATTAAGAATACAAAAGGTATAAGCAAGCAGCAAAAGATGAGAGTACATAAGAAAGGGTGCGTGTGTGCCTTCCCCACCCCTGACTCCCAAGAAAAAAGATCATAGCTGTCAGAAGAACATAGCTGTCCAAGATTTGTTCTGTGATAAAGGCAAAATTCCACATTATTCCTCGAAATAGAAATGAAAAACCTATCACTATGTTGTCCAAATAATTTGCTGCCCCAACCTTCAAAATGTTTATGTATAAAAGCCTATAGCTCCAACGCCCTGCCTATCCCTGACATTTTATCAACCCCATGGCCCTATTCTGGGCACTTTCGTCGCTCAGAAGGCCCTAGTCTGGAATCCGGGAAGAGAAGAACGTTGAAGACTCAAATGTTCGAATTCTTTTAATGGAGACCTGGAAGGATGGGGCGTCAGGCCTGGTGGGAAAGGAACGGGGTTGTGCGGGAAGGCACTCACATATAAAACATACAGCTCTAACAACCCAGCAGTTTGCTGCCCCCAAAGCTCCCAACCCCACTGTGGGTCACTCGCCCCATTCAAGGACTTCATGAATGGCCAGGGCACTGTCCCTTATTCTGCTAGATGCTCTGCCTGCTCTGCATAATAGTTCTGCTCAGCCTTAGCGCCAACACCATCCTCACTCTAGTCCTCTCTTGGTTTGAATGTCTCGAAAGCACTGGGGCAAGAACTCTGAGAATTCCTTTAAACGTTAGCACAAATGTAGGAAAAGATGGCCATTTGGTAGCCATGGTAAAAAATAGCCACCAGAATCTGCTTTTAACCCTGTTCAGCAGATCAGCAGGTCACCTCATGTGGGAAAGTAAGATGCACCAGAGGCTGAAAAAAGTTCCTACAGTTTGCCCCACGAATTCCACATCTAGAAATCTGTCCTTAGAAAATACTTAATAGATGCAGATTGAGATTTTTTCCAGGAAGACCTTCATTGTGAAGTTGTTTATAGCAGTCCATCAATTGGAAACAATTTAAGTGCACTAAAATATCAGTTAAATATTATACACCATCCACTTGATCATAGAAGCAAAAAGAATGTTTATACAGCTTTTTATATTGTGAGGATAGTTTCATACTATGAATTATATGGGGGGGAGGAAGAAAGTAGGAATCAAAATTTGGTAAGCACTTTATGTCGTGTGTGTGTGTTGTGTGTATATTTCATAGAGAAAAGTCTAGAAAGAAATGTGCCAACGTTGGCCAAAAATTGTAATTGACATATTAATCTTCATACTCTCAAAATTTTTTACATTGGCTTTACTTACTACTAAAAAAGTCAAGCTTGTGTAAGGAAGCCTAGCTTAAAATATGGAGCATAAGTTTTAAAATTTTTTATCTTAGCAAAATTATCAGTTGTTAAGAAAAAATATTTGAGACTATCTCAAGTGTTCCAGTAAACCCTTTTATTTTCTAATCCCATTCATATTTATATATTTTTTGAAAGCTCCCTTCAACTATACCCTTGTTCATCAATCTTGTTCTGTTGCTTCCATCTTTGTAACATGATATATGGATATCTGTGCCTGTCTTCTATCTGTGCATTATTTTCTGGTAATTCTGCCCATGTTCTAAATACCTTTATTTTCATGTTCTTAATCTGATTTTTTTCTCTTATTTACTGCTTCATGACTCAATTTGAATTTTTTTGCAACCAAATTCTGTGGGATCTTGGCCCTAAATAGCTCTTTTCAAAAAGATTTTCTTCTTGTTTGTCCATTAGATTTGCTATGCCCTTTCCCCTCCTCCTGTTAAATGTAAAACTTTATCCATATCAATATCTGATATGGTTTGGCTGTGTCCCCACCCAAATCTCATCTTGAATTGTATCTTCTATAATTCCCATGTGTTGTGGGAGGGACCCAGTGGGAGATAATTGAATCATGGTAGTGATATTGTGAATAGTCTCGTGATAGTGAGTAAGTCTCACAAGATCTGATGATTTTATAAGGGGTTTCTCCTTTCACTTGGCTCTCATTCTCTCTTGCCTGCTGCCATGTAAAACGTGCCTTTTGCCTTCTGCCATGATTGTGAGGCCTCCGCAGCCATGTGGAACTGTGAGTCCATTAAACGTCTTTTTCTTTATAAATTACACAGTCTAGGATATGTCTTTCTCAGCAGCATAAAAATGGACTAATACAGTATCATATGGTATATTTTTCTGTAGATCATCCATTTGAGAAGAGGAGATAATTTTCTAATTTTTAAAAACAGCTCCCATAAGAAAAGGAAAATTCAGAAAGATGCTTTTCTTCTATCTTTTCCCTGAAAGTTGTCCAGTTCTTCTTTGCCTTTGTGTTGTTTCGTTGGCTGATTCTGGTTCTGGGTCTCTGTGATCCCTCATCAGGGCTAGTGCTGAGACATATGGATGATTGCACCAGATGTCCTTTACAGACCAGGCTTGAGGCTTCCTGCTAGTGTAATATATTTTTCTTTAAAACTTATTTGGAATGTCAGACAAACAGGTGTAAAAAATTCCATATTAGTTTTTTGAAAGATTTGCTTATTTAACATAACATGAATTTATGCTCATTTAAAAATTTCTAGTAATTTGGAGATATAGACTGAAAATGGGAATCCTCCCTATACACACAGCATTTTTAGAGAACATATAATGAATTAAATTTTGTCTCTCCTCCCACATTTATGTGTTGAAGTCCTGATCTCTAGTACTGAAGAATGTGAGTAAATTTGGAGATAGGGCCTTTGAAAGGTGATTAAGTTATCATGAGATCCTTAGTGTGGCCTGTCATCCAATATGACTAGAGTCCTTACAAAAGGAGATTAGGGTACAGACCTCCACAGAGCAAAGAACGTGGGATGCCAAGCCAGAGAGAGAGGTCTCAAAATATACTAGCCCTGCTGACACCTTGGTCTCACCCTTCTAGCCAACAGGATTGTGAGAAAATAAATTTTTGTTGCTTAAGCCACCCAATCTGTGATTTTGCTATGGCAGCCCTAGCACACTAATACAGACTGCAATTAGATCCTGGTCTAGATTCTAAAACTTGCCTTTTTTATTGTGAGCATATGTTGGACATCTTCCTGTGTGAGTACACAGGACCTGATTCATAAATAACTTTGTTAATTGTGAGGCAGTATTCCACAGAATGAATGTATCATAATGTAAAGCACTCTCTCGTTGGGCACTTACGTTCCAATTTTTACCATTAGAATCAGTGTGACAGAACAAAGCCTTTACTCACATTTTTGCGCTTAGGTGGAAGCTCATCTACAGGACAGCTTTGTAACAGAGGAATGGCTGGGTAGATCAAACCTTAGCAATTTTGTAAACTATCCAATTGTTACCTGGTTTTGAGTGTGGCGTGTGTGTGTGTACACATATGTGTGTCCTGATGTCTCAGATAAATTTAAATTTCTGAGAAATGGGTGTTTTAGTGATTCTTTGTCTCCTCCAAGTCTAGTGTCATATGACTTTCTTCTAAGAGATTCTGAGTAAAGTTTGCTATAGTGTCGTTTTCATTAATTAACCTTTGATAATCAATTAGCTAAAATGCAGGAAACAAGCGGAAAGATGGTGTATCATGTGACACAGGCAGGGCCCATCCCCGGGACAGCAGCATAATTATCCTGTTCTTGAGACTTCAGTCATTCTGGCTATTTCTAGTTTGGTTTGCATGTTAAAATGAAGGCCACATTTCATGCTTAAATTTTCCATCTAAGGATGATTTTTTTCTTTTTAAAAATAGCTTTATTGAGGTATAGTTTACATACCATAAAAGTCACTCATGTTAAGTATATAATTCAATGATTTTTAGTAAATTATAGTTGATTTGGGCAATCATCGCTGTAATCCAGTAATCCAATTTTAGACCAATTTAGCCTTTTCGTCAATTAGCCGTTAATCACCGATTTAGCTAAAATGCAGGAAAGAAGGGGAAACATGTTGTGTAGTGTGGCCCAGCAGACCCCGTCCCTCTGAGCCTTTGTAGACCCTGTGTTAGTTTTCTTTGTTCCCTTTATTTTTTGAAGTAGCATCTTGCTTTGTCACCCAGGCTGCAGTGCTGTGGCGTGATCATGGCTCAATTGATCCTCCTACCTCAGCCTCCTGAGTAGGGACTACAGGAGTGCACCGCCATGTCTGGCTTATTAATTAATAAATTATTTGAAGAGAAAGAGTCTCACTATGTTGCCCAGGCTGCTTTCAAACTTCTGGCCTCAAGTGATCTTCCTGCATCCTAAAGTGCTTGGATTGCAGGCGTGAAACACTGCACCCAGCCCTGTGTTAGGTTTTTTTTTTTTTTTTGTCATGTCTCTCCTTTTTTTTTATTCTCCTCCTTCCTTCCTCCCTTCCCCTCCTGCTAATAAACAGTAATTTCATATGCCTTTTGAGTCATTTGAGAAATTGTTTTGTTCTTCCTTTCCCAGCAATTGCTAATAATGAGTAAAATAAAAATGGGCAGGAATTTGATGTAAAATCTGAAGGCAGCTTTGTGTTTGTGTATCTCATCTCTCCTCTGTGGCATTTACAGGAAGCTGCGTGGGTGACGGATGTTGCTGTCCATGACTGCCGTCCGTTCCCCTTCTTTGAATCAGCAGCCTACGGTGCTGTCCACCATGCAGCTGACGTTCACCGGCTCTGCAGCTACCCATCTTCCCAATAGTGGCACACGCACAGAGCCTTGCTCATATACAGTGATGGGAATCTGGAGTAGTAGAAAACACAGTTTTCTTCCCGCCCCCTACTTCAAACCTTGGCAATACTGTTTTCACATGTAGAGAGGATGAAGAACGCAGACTCACCATAGCAAGACGTCCATGATCACTAGTCATCTGTGTGTCTGTGATGTCGAGGCTGACAATTAGATCTGATTACAGATATGTGAAAAAAGGACAGTGTTTTGATTGTAGTACTGGTAACAAGAATTGCTTTTTGAATTTTATAATTGGGATCTCCTTTTCTCCCCCCTCCAAGTCCTTCCTGCTTTTCCTTTGGTTTCAAGAATACAGAAAGATGATCACTTTTATTGGAAAAACCTGTTGAGAAGCCATGCTCGTGAGACATTAGCAATCCTCGTGCTTGTGAGTTCTGGAGTAAAAATTTTACAGGCTGGGCATGGGGGCTCATGCCTGTCATCTCAGTACTTTGGGAGGCTATGGCAGGAAGATTGCTTCAGCCTAGGAGTTCAAGACTAGCCTAGGCAACATAGGGAGACCCCCATCTCTACAAAAAAAAAAAAAAATTACCCAGATGTGGTCCCAGCTACTAGGGAGGTGCACACCTGTGGTCCCAGCTACTAGGGAGGCTGAGGTGTGAGGATTGCTTGAGCCCAGGAGGTTGAGGCTGCAGTGAGCTGTAATCATGCCACTGTATTCCAGCCTAGGCAACAGAGCGAGACCCCGGTCTCCAAACAGAACAAAACAGAACAACACAACAGTTAACACAGAATTTGCCAAATATTTGATGTGTGTTACCACCATAAATCCACATGGCAGTGACAAAACCATGCGTGTCTTTATTCATGCTGTTTTACAGATGAGGAAGCTGGGGCTTACAGCAGTTACAAGAGTAAGTGACAGCTAGGTTGGAACCTTGTCTGTCTGAAGCTCCCTGCGCACTAGTTTGGTGTGGTCTGGTCCCCCAGACTCCAGCCTTTTGACTAATGCTGCCAGGCCTTCCTGAGCCATCCTGTCGGTCTTGGCTTCTTGACTCCGAACCCCTCATTCCCACCCCAGTGCCTTGCTGACCCATGAGACTCACTGTATTCTGCTCACCTGGTCTCCACTTCCAGGAATGGCACTGCCCATCTGCCCTGAGCCGTTAATCAAACAACACTTGGCTGCTGGCTTGCCACCTGCCTGGCTGGCACTGCGCCAGCTGCTTTGTATGGGACCAAGTATAAATAAACACCCTGCATATGTGCAAACATAAAGACTGCTGTATTCTTAGACTGGAGTTTTGCTAACTTTGGCTTAGAGTAGGCAACATAATTATCCTGTTCTTGAGACTTCAGAAATTCTGGCTATTTCTAGTTTGGTTTGCATGTTAAAATTAAGGCCACATTTCATGATTAAATTTTCCATCTAAGGATTTTTTTCTTTTTAAAAATGGCTTCATTGAGATATAATTTACATCCCATAAAATTCACCCATTTTAAAAGTATATAATTCAATGATTTTTAGCAAATTATAGAGTTGGGCGATCATCACTATGCTCCAGTTTTAGAACATGCTTCTCACCTCACAGGAATGCCTCATGCCTATTTATGGTTATTCTGGGAGCTTCGTTTGCTCCCTCCTGGCCCCTGGCCCTGGACTTTTAAATAACTTCAGAGGGAGGGGTCAGGATTTGCACTGTGGACCCTCTGGCTTTTCCGTGTTCCCTCTTCCTATGGTGTCATTTCTGGCTGGTGTGAGACATCATTGCTAATAGCCTGGATGTTGGTTCTTTTTTTTTTTTTTAAGTTGATTTTACTTTAAGTTCTGGGATGCATGTGCAGGAAGTAAAGGTTTGTTACATAGGTAAACGTGTGCCATGGTGGTTTGCTGCACCTATCCGTCACCTATGTATGAAGACCGCATGCATTAGCTTTTTTTTTTTTTCTTTTTTTTTTGATGCTCTCCCCCTCCTTGCCCCACTGACAGGCCCTGGTATCTGATGTTCCCTTCCCTGTGTCCATGTGTTCTCATTGTTAAACTCCCGCTTATGAGTGAGAACATGTGGTATTTGGTTTTCTGTTCCTGTGTCAGTTTGCGGAGGATGATGGCTTCCAGCTTCATCCATGTCCCTGCAAAGGACATGATCTCATTCCTTTTTATGGCTGCGTAGCATTCCATGGTGTATATGTACCACCTTTTCTTTAATGGATGTTGGTTCTCTCAACCCCTCGTGATGTCTGATGCTGGCTCTTTCAGGTGAACTTAGACACCTTCAGCCTGTCACCTAGTGACTTCCCTCAGAGTCTTTTGCTGTGGGGCATCTATGGGAGCATGACACCCACCGCAGTCCTAACAGGATTTCCACCCAGCCTTTCTTTGGGTCCCTTTCACCTCCATGGGAAGGTTCTGGGGGAGCAAAAGCATGTGGGCATGCCCTTAGCTACCTCTGGCCGTGTTCTTAGCTGTCTCTGGCCACCTTCTCTGGGCCCATGTTTGCTCAGACACCTCCCCACCTCCGTGCCCACCTCTGCACTGGGGAAATGGTGGTCATGGTGGTGCTGCTTCTGGCTCAAGAGTCTGTACTATCATCTTTCCAGTGTCTCTGGAGTGGCTCGCTGGTCAGTCCAGCTGCTATAAAATTGCTAGCGAGGCGTAAGTGCACCCTGCCACCCTACCCCAGGAGATGAGTCCAGGGTCAACATGCTAAGCTCCCTAGATCCCTCCTTTCTGCCCACTTTTTTTTTTTATTTGCAAAAGATGTCAAAGCAGATCTGCCTTCTATGGATTGTAGTATGAACTGAGAACCTCACTCCAGGAACTGGGCTCCTAGAACTGAGCCTTGTAGAATATAGACTGCTGTCACCAAGTGCTCTGTCCACAGTAATCCCTCCACCTTCTGTTTGAGTCCTTCACATATCAGTGTTACAAGTCCGTGTTCGAGGAAAATTGAGGCTCAGAGATGTTAAGCAGACTCGGCATGGCCACACAGCAGAGAGACACACAAACAGGTCTTTCTTCTGACTTGAGAGGAGAAAGGAACGGAGAAGAAACCAGCAACAATCTATTTGCCAACACCAGGGAAAGAGATGGAAATGATGGCCTAGTCCTATGATGAAGTTTTATGCAGTCATTAAAACCACCTATTTAAAAATATTTGAGTATCTGTAGCAGTTAGAGGTCATGGACTAAAGGGAACTTACAAACATGCTGAGTAAGAAGTTAAGAACAGCATGAGTCATGTTAAGGTACATGCACTGCACAGAGCGTTGTGCATTACAGGAGCACATACAAACAAGAGGAGAATGGGATGAAGGGAATGAAGGTTAAAAAGTACTGTTGATGAGTGATAAGAAAAATATAACAAACACAAATGTATCATTCACTGGAGAATATGACTGACTCAACCCTCTCCATTTAAAAAATTTTTAATAGCATAGAGCAATGCTTAGGATAATATTCCAAAATCAAGAGCATATAAAAGTATATAAAGTGTTATCTGAGCTGAATTTTATGAAAAGGCACAACTAAGTGTGCAGACAAATGTAATCAAAACTAGCCTATCATTTTCTGATTTACAGCTTTCAGTATTTCTTGAACGAATTTCCTTCCATGTTTTTTAAATAGAAAAGTGGCAAACTTAATGAGCGTGTTAGTCTGGCAACGTTCCCCCTGAAACTGTAATTATGTGTTGTAAGTTCCTTTTTTGTAAGGGATGCCAGTTTCCCTGAACCGATGTTTAATACGGATTGAGCTCTAATAACCAGCCACAATTCTGTGCCACGTTCAGAATTCCTGGGCTAATATTTTTCATTGGCTTCTTTAAAATAATTTTATATTTTGAAATAATTTCAGACTTACAGGAAAGTTGAAAAGATGGTATAAGAATTCCAATGTGCCCTTCATCCAAATTCTTCAAATGGTATCATTTTACCATACTTGCTTTATCATTCTCTCAATTTTTTTTTTTTTTTTTTTTTTGAGATGGAGTCTAGCTCAGTTGCCAGGCTGGAGTGCAGTGGCAGGATCTCAGCTCACTGCAACCTCCGCCTCCCAGGTTCAAGCAATTCTCCTGCCTCAGCCTCCTGAGTAGCTGGGATTACAGGCATGTGCTGCCACGTGACCACAATGACCTAAATCAGTTAGTAAACAATGACATAGTACTCTTTACTAATTTACATATTTCATTCAAATTTTTCTACTTGTCCTGTTCATGTCCTTTAGGGCAAGAGGAAAATAAGTAAATAAATAAATTTACCTCCCCCTGTGTGCCAGGACTCAATTAAGATCTGGTTGCTAGATTTACTCATTCCTATTAGGGGAGAAGGTCATTGTTTCTAGGCTGTCTCAGAGGACAATGTATTCATACAGACACAGGTACATACACACCCTATATTACTAACTATATCTATCTTCCTTTTTTCTTTGCTTTGGTCTGTCTGTCCATCCATCCATCCATCCATCCTAAAACTGGTACCTCCAATACTAACCCAATAACACAAGGTTCATTCTAGCCTTTTTTCTTTCCATATCTGTAACGCTCGTTAACAGTTATAAACCTGGCTCCTCTTATCAGAGTACAGTCTCTTAAATGCTCAATCCTAGAACACAAAGAAAGTAATTTCATTTTTATTTTTTTGAGACGAAGTATCCCTGTGTCACCCAGGCTGGAGTGCAGTGGCACCATCTTAGCTCATTGCAACCTCCACCTCCTGGGTTCAAGCAATTCTCCTGCCTCAGCCTCCCGAGTAGCTGAGATTACAGGCATACGCCACCACACCCAGCTAATTTTTGTATTCTTAGTAGAGACAGTGTTTTACTATGTTGGCCAGGCGGGCCTCAAACTCTTGACCTCAAGTGATCAGCCTGCCTCAGCCTCCCAAAGTGCTGGGATTACAGGTGTGAGCCACTGTGCCTGGCCAGAAAGTCATTTCAGAATTGCTAACCATATCACTGTGAAAAGTGAAGATATGAGCTAGAATTCAAGTTTGTTTACAGTTCATTTTTGTCTTTAGCCTGAGGGCATACCATCAAAATTCTGAGTTCAAAACTTACTCTGGTAAGTGTTCAACTCCCTTCAGTATATTTCTATTATTTATTTGAAAATAGGTTAATTTATTTCTACTTACTTTCAATTTTGGGTATTTTCCTACTCCTTCTCATTTAATTGTCTATCTATCTGTCTATCCATCCTTTTTATTTGAATATGTGAAATGTTAACATGATTCTACATATATGCTATAACATAATTATACCAAAAGGTATACTCAGGAATTATCCTTCCCCAACCCCCTCACTCTGCTCTGACCCCACCCTTTAACCCTCATTACTACTCACCTCCTGAAAGTCATGGTACCAACCAGGGTTCTCCAGAGAAACAGAACCAATAGGAGATTATACATGATTGATTATGGGAACTGGCTCACCCTTCCGGAGGCTGAGAGATCCTACACTGTGCTGCCTGCAGCCTGGAGAACCAGGAAAGCCAATGATGTATTCAGAGTCAGAAGGCCTAAGAATGGGCATAGCCTGGGAGTGGGAACCTTTTAATAGATTTAGATTCCTGATTCATTTTGAATTTATTTCAGTATGTGGTCTAAAGTACAGATTTAATTTTCTCTAAATGGCTAATTGGATATGCCAGTACTGTTTATTAAAAGGTCAATTTTGCCCTAGTGATTTGAGATGCTGCTTTGTTATATGCTGAATTTCCATATGTATTTGGGTCTATTTCTGGACTTTCTATTCCACTTCATTAATTTATCCATTCATGCACCAGTACCACACTGTTTTAATTATGGAATCCTTATAGCATGTTCCAATGTCTGGTAGGGATAGTCCTTCCTTGTAGACTTCTGTTTTCAATGTTTTCTTTTCCAGTGTTTAATGCATGTTTCTTGCATGTTTGTTTTTCTATATGAATTTCAGTATTAATATCTCTAGCTACATAAAACTGCTTGTTGGAATGGCATTACATTTATAAAATAAGGATAACAGATATCATTATGATAGTGATTCTTCCTATTTAAAAATAAGGTGTGTTCTCACTTATTTGTAGGATCCAAAAATCAAATCTATTGGACTCATGGACATAGATAGTAGAAGGATGGTTATTAGAGACTGGGAAGGGTAGTGGGGGTGGTGGGGGAGGTGAGGATGGTTAATAGGTACCAAAAAAAAAAAGGATGAATAAGACCTACTATTTGATAGCACAATAGGGTGACTATAGTCAATAATAAGTTAATTATATATTTAAAATAAAGAATGTAATTTGATTGTTTGTAACTCAGAGGATGTTTAAGGGGACAGATGGATACCCCATTCTCCATGATGTGCTTATTTTACATTGCATGCCTGTATCAAAACATCTCATGCACCCAATAAATATTTACAATGACTACCCACAAAGATTTTAAAAAATTATAATAAAAAATAAAAATATGGTATGTTTCTCATTTGTTCAAGTCAACTATTTTATCTTTTAGAATTGTTTTAAAGTTTCTCTCATGTAGATTTTGCACATTTCTTAAGTTTATTGCTATACCTTCTTTGTTGCTATTGTGAAGGGGGTTTTCTTTATCATAAAGCTTTCTAATTGATTATGGCTTATGTATATGAAGACTATTGATTTCTGTACATTAGCTTTATTGTCCTGCTATCTTATTTAAATCTTCTGAGCTAGTTTTATCATCGATTCTCTAAGACATGTGCAAATATCTGGAGAATCTTAGAGATGTCATGTGCAAATAGCTATAGTTTCGTTTTCTTTCAAATTTGCATGCTTCTTCTTTGTTTCTCCTCTCTAGTTGTACTTTCTAAGATTTCAGTATGTTGAAGAGTAGTGGAGATAGTACAAATACATTTCAACAAATTACTCAGTGTTTCAGAGGGCTGATTCTTACCCCACTTTCTCACTCCTTCTTGGCCATAGAACCCTAAATTTTTTCAGTCAGCAGTGGGTTAGCTAAAGGACTACATTCTAGATGTGACTTTACCTGGGTATGATAATGAGGCAAAATTTTCGTAAAAGAGAAATAAGTGGAGCCATTATATGATACTTTAGATCCTTTTTCTTCATCACTTTGCTACTACCTGGAATTAGGATGTAATGGCTGGACCTCTAGAGGCCATTTTGGGCCACAAGGTGACTTTGTGAATGGGAGCCATGCATCAGGATGGCTGTATTAGCAAGACAGAAAACCCGAGTCCTTCATTATCAAGGAGCCCCATACCAAGCCAAGACTGCCTGCCACTGGACATTTTTACATGAGATAAAAAACATACTTTTGCTTTATGTATGTTACTGTTTCTTGGAGTTTCCAGTCACATGCAGCCAATCAAAATTCTAATGGAGTTTTGATTTCTTCATCTGCAAAGTGATAATATTTTACCTTGCTGAGTTATCAGAATTAAATGAAATAGTTCATTTAAAAAAAGGCTACATGTAGCAGGCACAAAAGTCTCCCATGATTTTGTGAGGTTTGGATGAGCTCCGTATTTAAGTGCCCTTTGCAAGTTGTCAATGGAAGGCCAACATCTCCATCTGTGCTTTGCTCCTGTTCTCTTTCTTCTTTCTCAACTCTTCTGTGATCAATTATCCTTTCATTTCTTGAATAGTTTATCTCTCTCTTTCAACTTGACTCTTCATGTGGATTTTAAACATTTGTGAGCTGTTCTCATTGAATCAAAACTGTCCCTTGTCCCCTCCAGCTATGATTTTGTCTTTCTCCTATTCTTCAAAGTCAAAGTTTTAAAAACAGTGTTTTCTTATGTGATGTATCAGACAGTGTCAGCTGTCAACCCAGACCTTTGAGTCCCTGCTTCGTGTGTGTGCCTGCCCCTCTTCAGCATGCTTTTGCTTCTAACACCCAGCGCTGTGGCTTCATGAGGATTGCCTTTGGGCTATGAGAACCACTCAGCTCCCACCTCCACCCTCCACAGATCCAGAAGGGCCTGGAATATATTCTAGGTAATTCCAGTAGATTCCAGAAGTTCCTAGAATTTACTGAGCGTGACAAAGAATGCAATGCTTGAAAGCCATGCTCCCTTGCTTCAGGCTGGAACAGCTGAGCTCCCCAGTGAGATCTGGGAATCTGGCTGAAGCCACCCTCTGCTGGCCTTTCGTGGGACTGCACCATGGTTGGCTTCCTTCTCTCCCCTGACTGTCATTTTCTCAGGGGCATTTTAGTCAATCACTTGCACTTAAATGTTTGTCCCAGCCTGCATCTGGAAAACCTAATCCAAGACACCTAATCTCCATCTCCTCTCCTCTTATTTACTCTCCAGCCCAAGACAGTCTGGCTTCTAGGCCCATCACTCCAGGGAAGCAGCTCTTACAGAGAGCCCCGAAAACACGATGTCACTAAATCCAGGGCGCACAGTTTAGTTCTGTCTTTCTTGACTTCACAGCACCATTCAATGCCACAGACCCATGCTTCTTGAAGCACAGGTCTTCCCTGGTGACCTCCCTGGCTTTCCCCTACATTTCGTGGCCTTTCTTCAGCTTGCCCTTTTCTATCCAGCCATTGAAACAGAGAGAGTTCTTCAGGCTCGGTCTTCTCTTCCCAGGTGGTCTCACCCAACCCGAGCTTCATTGCTACAACATGCAGGTTACCTACACATCTCTGTTGCAGCACTTTCTCTGTTTGCTAAACATCTCTGCTTGGAGATGTTTCAAAAGCACCTCCAGGCTAAATTCATAATAACCCTGTCCACAGAAGCAAGCTTGGTCCTCTTGCACTCTGTTGTAACGTGGTGAGCGCAGCACTTCTTCATCTGGCTAGAACCTGGGACTCATGCTGGACTCCGCCTCCACCCTTGTGCATGTAACCAACCAAGCACCGACTCCTGTGTCTGGTGCCTTCTGAGTCTCTCTTGAGCAGTTCTCTTTTCTCTACCACCACCTTCACTACCACTGTAGTCCCTTCTGTCATCGACAACCACGTCAATGGTGAAAATAGCCTCTTCACTGGTCTTTCTGCATTCATTTCTACTCCCCTCTAATTTTTTCCCACATGACTGCCAGGCAGATCTTTCCAAAACATAAATTTAATCATGTCTTAAAAAATAGCTTGCTGAGATATAATTCACATACCACATAATTCATCCATTTAAAGCATAAAATTTATGCTTTTTAATATATTCACAGAGTTGTGCAAACATCACCACAATCTAATTTTAAGACTATTTCCATCATCCCCCAAAGAAACCCTGTACTCATCAGCATTCACCTCCTGTTCCTCCACACCCCCAGGCCTGGGCAACCACAAATCTATTTTCTGTCTCTATGGATTTGCCTATTCTGGACATTTCACATAAATATAATCATATAATATGTAGTCTTTTGTAACTAGCTTCTTTCACTTAGTATGTTTTCAAAGTTCATCTATGTTGTAACAAATATTAGCACTTTTTTTGGCTGAATAATATTTTATTGCATGGATATAGCACATTTTGTTTATCCATTAATCACTTGATGGGCATTTGGGCTGTTTCTCCTTTTCAGCTGTTATTAATAATGTTTCTGAAAGGTTCACGTGTAAGTTTTTTTTTTTTTTTTCTGAGATGGAGTCTCATTCTGTTGCCTAGGATAGCGTGGAATGGCACGATCTTGTCTCACTGCAACCTCTGCCTCTGGGATTCAAGTGATTCTTGTGCCTCAGCCTCCTGAAAGCTGAGATTACAGATATGTGCTACCGCACCCAGCTAACTTTTGTATTTTTAATAGAGACAGGGTTTCACCATGTTGGCCAGGATGGCCTCAAACTCCTGACATCAAGTGATCTTCCCACCTCAGCTTCCCAAAGTGCTGAGATTACAGGCATGAGCCACTGTGCCTGGCCTCACATATAAGAGTTTTTGAGCATAGATATGTTTTCATTTCTCTCGGATATACACCCAGCAATGGAATTACTTGACCATGTGATAACCATATTCTTTTACAAGCTTTTCAGTGGCATTTCATGGCTCTTACAAATGAATTCAGTCTCCTTTTTTCTTGGTGCCCAAGTTTCCATATGATCTGACCCCCGCCTATCTTGCTGCTGGTGTGGTCTTTGGATAGCCTGTGCTATTTTTTTTTATTGATGTCTATGTCATATTTTGACTGGAACAATCTTAACTATTAGTCTAAATCGATTTTAACCATTGGATTGATTTCTATTTCTATGACATATCTATCATATGTTACATGATTAGTCAAATCTTAACCACTGGACTGTGATATGGTTTGTCTGTGTCCCCACCCACCCAAATCTCAACTTGAATTGTGTCTCCCAGAATTCCCACTTGTTGTGGGAGGGACCCAGGGGAAGGTAATTGAATCTTGGGGGCCAGTCTTTCTCATCCTATTCTTGTGATAGTAAATAAGTCTCAAGAGATCTCATGGATTTATCGGGGGTTTCCATTTTTGTTTATTCCTCGTTTATCTCTTGCCACTGGCATGTCAGAAGTGTGTTTCACCTCCCGCCATGATTCTGAGGCCTCCCCAGCTATGTGGAACTATAATTCCAATTAAACCTCTTTTTCTTCCCAGTCTTGGGTATGTCTTTATCAGCAGCTTGAAAATGGACTAATAAATGGGTACCAGCAGAGTACCCATTACTGGTACCAGTAAATGGGTACCAGCAGAGTGGGGTGTTGCTGAAAAGATACTCAAAAATGTGGAAGCAACTTTGAAATTGGGTAACAGGCAGAGGTTGGAACAATTTGGAGGGCTCACAGGAAGAAAATGTGGGGAAATTTGGAACTTCCTAGACACTTGTTGAATGGCTTTGCCCAAAATACTGATAGATGTATAGACAATAAGGTCCAGGTTGAGGTGATCTCAGATGGAGATGAGGAACTTGTTGGGAACTGGAGGAAAGGTGACTCTTATTATGTTTCAGCAGAGAATAGTGGCATTTTGCTCCTGACTTAGAGATTTGTGGAATTTTGAACTTGAGAAAGATGATTTAGGGTATCTGGTGGAAGAAATTTCTAAGCAGCAAAGCATTCAAGAGCTGACTTGGGTACTGTTAAAGGCATTCAGTTTTATAAGGGAAGCAGAGCGTAAAAGTTTGGAAAATTTGCAGCCTATGAGATAGAAAAGAAAATGCCATTTTTTCTGGGGAGAAACTCAAGCCAGCTGTAGAAATTTGGATAAATAGCAAGGAGCCTAATGTTAATCTCCAAGACCATGGGGAAAATATCTCCAGGCCATGTCAGAGACCTTTAAGACAGCCCCTCCCATCACAGGCCTGGAGGCCCAGGAGGAAAAAGTGGTTTTGTGGGCCAGGCCTAGGGTTCCTGTGCCGTGTGCAGCCTAGGGACTTAGTGCCCTGTGTTCTAGCCACTGTAGCTATGGCTATAAGGGGCCAATATACAACTCAGGATGTGGCTTTCGAGGGTGGAAGCCCCAAACCTTGGCAACTTCTGCAAGGTATTAAGCCTGAGGGTGCACAGGAGTCAAGAATTGAGGTTTGGGAACCTCCACCTAGATTTCAGAAGATGTATGGAAATGCCTGGATATGCAGACAAAAGTATGCTGCGGGGTGGGGCTCTTATGGACAGCCTCTGCTAGGGCAGCGTGGAAGGGAAATGTGTGGTCAGAGGCCCCACACAGAGTCCCTACTGGGGCACTGCCTAGAGGAGCTGTGAGAAGAGGGCCACCACTCTCCAGACCCCAGAATGGCAGACCCACTGACAGCTTGCACTGTGCACCTGGAAAAGCCACAGGCATGCAATGCCAGCCCATGAAAGCAGCCGGGAGGGAGGCTATATTCTTCAAAGCCACAGGGGTGGGACTGCCCAAGACCATGGGAACCCACTTCTTGCATCAGCATGACCCGGATGTGAGACCTGGAGTCAAAGAAGATCATTTTGGAGCTTTAAAATTTGACTGCCCTGCTGGATGTCAGACTTACATATGCCAATTTCTTTCATTTGGAATGGCTGTATTTACTCAATACCTGTACTCCCATTGTACTTGGGAAGTAACTAGCTTACTTTTGATTTTACAGGCAGAAGGGACTTGCCTTATCTCAGATGAGACTTTGGACTGTGGACTTTTGGGTTAATGCTAAAATGAGTTAAGACTTAGGGGGACGGTTGGGAAGGCATGATTGGTTTTCAAATGTGAGAACATGAAATTTGGAAGGGCCAGGGGTGTAATGATAAGGTTTGGCTGTGTCCCCACTCAAATCTCAACTTGAATTGTATCTCCTAGATTTGGCATGTGTTGTGGGAAGGACCCAGGGGGAGGTAATTGAATCATGGGGGCTGGTCTTTCCCATGCTATTCTCCTGATCGTGACTAAGTCTCACAAGATCTGGTGGTTTGTCAGGGGTTTCCACTCTTGTTTCTTCCTAAGTTTTTGCTTGCTGCTGCCACATAAGAAGTGTGTTTGCCTCCTGCCATGATTTTTGAGGCCTCCCCAGCCACGTGGAACTCTAAGTCCAATTAAACCTCTTTTTCTACCCACTCACGGGTATGTCTGTATCAGCAACATGAAAACAAATGAAAACAGACTGATTTCTACTTCCTTTTTGGGCTCCAGAACTTTGGCCACAATGGGCTCTTTATCATCCCCTGTCTTCACCAAACTGTAGGTCTGGAAAGTTCTCTCTGGATATTAAAATTGTTCCAGCTAAAATATGACATAGATATCAACAAAGAAATGGCATAGCCTATCCAAAGGCCATACCAGCAGCTGAATAAAATTTCACTGGTGGGAGGTAACTCATCCACTGTTGAGAAGTTACCTCCCACCAGTGATGAGAATGTTGTTTCTCACAGATGAAGAAACCCCAGGATCTGCCACCAAACTAAATTACTCTGGGGTAAAATGATGTGTATTTCTTAGGGTCAGGAGCTTATAGCTTGGTTTTGTGACAGGACACCTCCACTGACTTCCTGTGTAATCCCTGCATCTGCCTCAGAGACAAGAACATTTTAAAAAAGAAGCATCCTTCCTCCCCCAGTGGGTTTTGGGGAATAAGGAGATAAAGCTGCACTGACAGCAGAGGTGTGGCTGCCTTCTGAATGCTGAGGCTTCCTTCTTGCAGTTCTCTAAACTCCAGGACAGGAAATTTCTGCAAGATAGGTTGTGGAGCAATAATGCCAACCCCTAAAGGAGCCCCTGGGTCATCCTTTAGATCTCTTGCAGACCAGAGGAATCCTTCTAGACTTGGGGAGCAGCTTGAGTCTTGTCTAAGGGCTGCTTCACAAGGCCAGATGCACATCCTGTGGGGCCAGTGCGCCTGTGCACCATGGTCCCTAAGCAGGAAGGGTCCCCATCACATCACACGTGGGCCTCTGAGTTAGTCCGTTTTCATGCTGCTGATAAAGACATACTGGGACTGGGTAATTTATAAAGAAAAAGAGGTTTAATGGACTCACAGTTCCACATGGCTGGGAAGGCCTCACAATCAATGGTGGAAGGCGAAAGGCACATCTTACATGGTGACAGGCAAGAGAGAATGAGAGCCAAGTGAAATGGGAAACCCCTTATAAAACCATCAGATCTCATGAGATGTATTCACTACCATGATGACAGTATGGGGGAAACATATCCCCATGATTCAGTTATCTTTCACCAGGTCCCTCTCACAACATGAATGAATTATGGGAGCTACAATTCAAGATGAGATGTGGGTGGGGACACAGCCAAACTATAGCAGCCTCTACAGCTAATCTCTTCCCATTCCTTCTCCTTCCCCTGTTCCTGTCTCTGCCTGGGGTCCTCAGAAGCAGACCTTAAGATGAGAATGTGTGGGCGACAGGTGGAGGATGAGCTCCCAGGTCCCCAGGAGAGCATGTTAGGAGCAGCAGAGCACTGGGAGGCCAAGTGTGGGAGTTGTTCTCTCACCCTCCACAAAAGGAAGCTCCCACTGTATCCTGCAGGGGGATGTGGAGGGGAAGAGATGCCCTAGCCAAGGCCTGGGAGCAGGCTGTTATATCCCTGTCCCCATCCATTGTGGGTCAAGGGCCTGAGGGGGTGGGCAGAGCAGAGCTTCTCCATTTCCTCCCTGCACCTGGGCCAAACCTGCCCCAGGAGTCCCAGCCTCTGAGGAAGAGCCACAGGTTCTGGAAAAAGCACAGGAAGCAAGGTGGGAGACACAAAAATGGTAAAAAGGGACCCAAGGGGAGGAGCATGGACAATGTCCCCTTACCCTGCCAGGGTGTGCATTGCAGTTAAAGGTCAAAGCTAAAGACTTCATGTGCATTCCCCACATCCAGCTGAAGCATGCTTGGATTCTTATTCTTTCATTCCACTGCCACTTCCCATAAGCAGACCCAGCTCCTGTGTAGGAGCCATAGTCACAGCTTCAGAGGTCATTTTCCTTCCTAACTGCCCCAACTGCTGTCAGCTTTGACCTCCTCAAACGCTATGTTCACTGTGTCATTTCCTTTTCAGAAACCTCCTATGGCCTTTCATTGCTTTAATGATACAGTTAGAAATCCTGGTTGGGTGTAATGACTCATGCATGTAATCTCAGCATTTTGTGAGGATGAGGCGGGAGGATTCCTCAAGGCCAGCAGTTCAAGACCACCCTTGACAACATACTGAGACTCCCCTGTCTCTACAAAAAAAAAAAAAAAATTAGTCAGGCATGGTGGCACATGCTTGCAGTTCCAGCTACATGGGAGGCTAAGGTGAAAGGATTGCCTGAGCCTCAGAGGTTGAGGCTGCAGTGAGCCATGATTTACCACTGCTCTCCAGTCTGAGTAACAGAGAAAGACTGTGTCAAAAAAAAAAAAAAACAAAAAAAAAACCAACTCTCCTTCACTTAATATTTTAGGCCCCTGAAAATCTAGCCTCAATTTACCTTTCTAGTCACAGAGTCCTCTTTTTTATTGTGAGAACTCTCATCCCTAGTGAGATTTATGAGTGAAGGACTTAGAGCCTGGGGTCATCATAGGTGTGAATTCTATTCTTGAACAAACCACTGTGTGAAACTCCATGAATACACTGCCTCTCTCTCCTAGGCTGAGTGTCTTGAGCTATATATGAGAGCTGTGAGATGGTTGTGAGGATTCCATTGGGCACAGCATTAAAGGGACTTAGACCAATGTCTGAAGATGCCAATGCTAGGGAAACAGTGGTTGAATCTGAATCTATGCAGTTTCTGTGGGCATAAATTATGCTTTTTCTGGTTTGAATTCTTTGCTTGCTGGGCTTTGTACCTGGAGATCTCTCTTTCTTCCCACTGGTCAAAATCCTGCACATCCTTCAAGGCTGGGCTGAAAACTTCTCTCCTCTGTGCTGACTTTTATGACTACCTAAATCCTTAGTGATCAGTCCCATCTCTCCATTCCCACTGTCTTGTATTATGTCTTTGATAATTTCTTCCTCTCTCTCTCTTTCTTTTTTTTTGTTTCTCTTTTTGTAGTAGTTCAATTAGTCACATACTGGATCCTGGAAGATTGGTCTTTCAGGTCTCTTATTTTTTTCTATTATCTTTTTTATCACTTGTTTTTTAGATCTGTTTTTTTGGACGCCATCTGAATTTTATTCTCCAACTCTTGTAATGAATTCTCCTATGTTTGTAGTCATTTAAAAATTTCTAATAGCTCTTTGTTTTGGTATCTGATTTTTCCTCTTGATACAGCATCTTATTTTTGCTTCATGGGTACAATTCCTAATTAGAGGATTTCGAGTTCTATAACCTAACTTATTTTTGTTTGGAGTCATTTAAAAAACTTGTCTCTATTCTGAAATAACTACACATACTTCATCCTTGTTCATTTAAGTTGAAGTGTGAGGCAATGAAAAGTCATGCATGTGAACCGCCTCTGTCAGGTAGATGGTTTTCACCTCTGGGAGACTGAGGGCATCTTAAATGCCTGAATGAGGAGATGCTTCCAGTGGGGCTATTGATTTGTTTCAAGGAGGACCCTTTGTGGGGAGTAAGGTGGGGTAGGCCAGAGAGATGTCCGATTTCTAGGGTTCTGAGAGAGTGCAGTGGGACAGGGCAGCCCATGTCCACACCTTCATTTCACCGCCTTCATCATTCCTTCTGTTTCTGAGTGCTGGACCTAATCAGAGTCTGGCAGGGTAGATGCCTCCTGTGAAGACTCTAGGCCGTGGTTCCTCTGATCTACTGCATCTGTTTTCATCCATCTTCTAGTCAATTGTTGAATTTTCATTCAGTGACAGACCTTCTTTTACTTTCTTTATTGATGTGCATTAAATCCTGTTAAATTTTCTTGCTATCATTTTAAGGAGAACTCAGCTAAAGGTGGAGTTAAACAGCCTTTCATTTAGAGCTGGAAGTTCCACATTCTATCTTACTTGTTTAATGAGCCATTCAAATCAAGTTAGTTTTCTGTTAATGGGACTGGCTTTTAAAAAAGACACAATTAGATTATAATCCAGAATGGGGAGGAAATAATGCTTTATTTTTTGTTTTATGAAGGCTGGCCCAGTATCTTTCATTTGGTAGGTCCTCAATTAATGTCTTTCGATTGAGTTTGCTTTAACATTTAAGTTCTACCATTTTTTTTTGTTTGTTTCATGGTTTTGTCTGTTCTCACAAACGTGATTTCTCTTAGAACCAACTCAAATATCTGGAGAGCCATTTGTATCCCCGTTTTACAGCCTTTTATATTTTCAGTCTTGGCTATGCATTTCTATAGGATTTGAAAGAGATAAGAAAATATAGTAAGTACCCTATGTGGAGAGGTTCATATTCCATAACTTGTCTTCAAAGTTATAGTCCTCTTGAGTTACTTTCCTTGCATGTAAAAACATATCTTGGGCATTTTATTATCCCTTATTGCGTGCTTCTTTTTTGTTGCTGCTCAATAGGGAAAGTAGGTTGTTTCCTCTTGTAATTTCCAGAGTTCTTTGAGTTAAGGGGTTATTTTTCCTCCCTTCCCCATGGCTGTGAACACGTGGATGTGCACGTGTCTCTCACTCCCACGCATGCCCCAGTATACTCTGGACGTTTTTCTCTTCAAAAGAAAACCAAGTTTCTGATTTCAGGTCATCCAAATAAAAGCCATCAAGCAGAGCAGCGTGACATGGTTCTTAAGTCCCATAGGTCACATTTTTGGCAAATAGCTGTGTCCTGTAACTGTTATTCCCATCGTGTCCAGCTTACTCACAAGTGAATGCATGACATTTTCTTGGCCTTGGAATGTTCCATCTCAATTAAAACTAGAGGGAAAAAGTCACTCTTCAATACTGTAAATACAAAAAAAAAAGTCCATCATGGAGACTTTTCTCATCAAATTGTAGAGGAAGAGCCTGCCCTGCTGGGGCCTCTTGGGAGAGATAGCTGGCTCATGATGGAACCAGCTCAGGAGAAAGGAGGCTGTGAAGTGGAACCTGGAGGCTCAGGTGGCCTTTCTTGTCCCAGGCCTGCCTTCCCCACTAGCTAACTGGCGGCCCTTCTCTGCCCGCATTCTCCACCTCCTGCCTTAGGTTGGCTGTCGGTCATTTGGGTCAGTGCTCCTCTCCCAGGACTGTTTACATCTAAAACCTGAGTTCTGACAGTGGAATAAAAGGCATGTTACAGAGGGCCTACCCGGCTAGAGGGTGGTGTGCCAGCTTCGCATCGTGCTGCTGCAATCATGCCTCCTAGGGAGGCCCCTTTAGATACTGAAGACTTGTCTTACTGCATGGTTTCCTGATTCAGGGAGTGGACTAGATGCTGCTGCTAAGGGAGAGACACTCTGGGAGAAGCCAAACCTCAAGGAGCCTTCAGTTCTCTCCTTGCTGGGCCAGGAGGAGGAATATTTTTTTTTCTGAAAAAGAGAATCACTAGTTTAAAATACAACCAAGAAGTCTTTGGCATTGAGGATTGGATAGGAGAGGAGGTATTCATTTTGGTGTGGGGAGGAGACATCAGTAAACATATCTTACACACACACACACACACACACGCTGGAACAGGGAAGACGTATTTTAGTAGGTGGTGTTCTCCAGCTGTCTGTGGAGGAGACATCAGTAAGCATTTCTCTCTCTCTCTCACACACACACACACACACACAACCAATAAGCATTTATCTCTCTCTTACACGTGCACGCACACACACACACACGTGCGCACGCTGGGACATGGAAGACGTGTTTCAGTAGGTGTTCTCCAGCTGTCTGGGGAGGAGACATCAGTAAACATTTCTGTTGCTCTCTTACACACACTCACACACGCACACACACGCACACGCTGGGACGTGGAAGACGTGTTTCAGTAGGTGTCATTCCCAAGCTGTCCACAAGATGGTGCAGAAACCCTGCTCACAGTCTGTCCTCCAATGGCACCGCCTCTGAAGAGGGATTTGCAGCCTTTGCCAGACTCCTGGTAAGTTGAGGTTTGGAGAGCAGCAAGCAGCTTTCACCGCGGTGAAGCTACCTTTGCCATTTTCGGCATTTCGATTGAAAATTCAATTAAAAATCGATTGAGTTCCAGTAAACAAAATGAAATGACAAATGTGTACAAAAGCTCCCTGTGCAGGGCTTAGCCTGGAAGAGAGCTCGAGGTCATCTAGGAGGGCAGGGAAGGAGACCTGGGCGAGCTGCTGTGGGGTGACAGGCGCCTCCTGTTCCTGGGGAATCTTGAAGCCTGCGGGGGTGGGGAGTTCAGCCGTGCATCACGCTGGGCATTTACCGTGGACAGCGCTTGTCTGCATGCTGTGAAGACAGTCATTCGGAAGAGTCCTGGTCTTTAGAGAGCTTGAATCTGACAAAACCTCACACCAGAAAAATAACGAGGGTGTCAGATGGTGGTCAGCACCACAGGAGAGATATGACAGCTGACTGCTGGAGGTGCAGGCTTCGCTTTTAAATAGCGTGGCATCTGAAGACCTCTGGGAGACGTTGACATTTCAGTAAGACCTGAAGGACTGATGGTGTGAACCACGGGTATTTTAGGGGAAGACCATTCTAGGCAGTAGGCACAGCAAAGGCAATGGTCGTGGGCTTGGGAGATGCCTACAGGAGTCAAGGAGGACCCAGGAGGCTGATGTGGCTGCTGGGGCAGGTGAAGGGGCAGGGCAGGATGTGAGTCGGAGAGATTCTAATGGGGGAAACGCCGCGAAGCAGAGTGATCACATGAGACCTTGCAGCATAGTATAAGGACTTTGGACTTTATTGGGAATTGCTGGAAGCCACTGAGCATTCTGAAGAGAGGCGTGGCATGATCTGCTTTGCATTTTCTAAGGATCACTCCGGCTCCTGCATTGAGAAGGGCCTACAGGCAGGAGCTGAAAGACCAGTTAGGAGATGGCTGCCATGACTGGGTGACAGATTGGTGACCGGGGCCAAAGGGAATGACAGTGGAAGTGAAGAGAAGCAGTCAGATTTTGAGAGGCAGAGAGGGGTCAGGGATGACTTTGAGGTTATTTCCTGGAGCCATTGGGCAGATGGAATGGCAATTAACTGAGATAAGTTGGAGGAGCAGGTTTTTGGGGGAAGATCAGGAGCTCAGTTTGGAATATGCTGAGTGTGGGATGCCTTTGAGATGTCCAAGTGGAGATATTCAGATTTATGAACCTAGAATTCAGGGGCAGGTTCCAGTCAGATATAAATCTGGGAGTGGCAGGTCTGGAGATGATATTTAAAGGCATAGGCTGGAGTGAGAATGGGTAGACAAGAGATAAAGCCCAGCATTGATCTGCTCCAATGTTTAGAGGTTGGGGATGTGTGGAGGGGCCAGCAGAGGTGACTGAAGAGGGTGGACCAGTGAGGTTGGAGAAAACCTGAACCTGAGGAATGTGGTGTCCTGGAAGCCAAGGAAGTAAGAGACCGAGGAGGAGGGAGAGGTCTACACGTCAGCACTGCGGACGTGTTGAAGGCTGTGCATTATAGGATGGTTAACAGCATCTTTGTCTTCTTCCCTGTAGATACCAGTTGAGATGTCACTCACCGCCTGCAGAAGTCTGTCCTGCAGACCCTGACTCAACGAGGGATGAGTGAATGCACTGTCACACCATTACAGTGTTTGAAATGGGCTAGGGATGGCTGTCGGCTGCTTTCAGAGGGCGAAGTGCAACCAATCGACCCAGACTCCCTGTTTATCCACACATTTATTCCCTCAAGCTTTTACAACAGAGGTTCTAAGTCAACACACTTGTGGATAATTAACATGGTTAAGAGAATGGTTTCACCACTGGTAAAAGCTTTAGGTTCTGTAACTCCCCTTTGATCTTCCCTGGAGAGGCCGCCTGGCCCAAAATTAATATGAGTAAATAGAGTGGAGACAAATGGGTATGGGGTAGGGCCTTTGATAAGTCTCTCTTTCCTATGCTAATGTTAAAGAGGTGGCTGCCTTCAGCCTGCCTCAATAAAACCTTTTGGACTTCCAAAAGGTTTGAGACCATAACCTACATCTTTTCCTAATAGTTAATATCTTTAATATTTTGTCAGCCACCCCAAGTGAACAGCAACAACCAGTAGCAACCCCCCTCCCTATAGCGTCAACCAAAAATGTCTCCAGACACTGCCACAAGTCTCCGAAGAAGAACATCTTTCATTGAGAGCTACTGTTCTAACTCAAGGCGTGAAGAGCTAAATTCTAGCACAGGAAGCTCAATCCTAACCAAGGGCAGAGGAAGCTACCGGGGAGGCTGACACATTTGAGTTGAACTTTGAAGGTTGGGTAGCACACTGACAGAGAGTAGCTGGGTTGAGTGGGGAAGGCAGCTCAGCCTGGGAAAAGTTCCTGATGCTTGACCGTGTCCTTGCACAGAGACCAGCTTCGCTTTCTGAAGCCACGGAAATAGCCATATCACTTTTACCATCTCCTGCTTTAGGCATAGGCATGGTTTCCATGACATCTGTCTTCCCAACAAAGGAAGACTAGAGGTTAAATGAATTTTTTTTCTAAAATATAATTTAGAGGGATTTAGGCATGACCATACATGTCACACCATTTAAAAAATGTTATTAAAAAAGGAAAGAAAACCCTGCTCCCCTGCGTCTCTCAGCTCTCCCACCTCCTACCCTTGGCATTTTTCCAATTACAAATGAGAAGCTTGTCTTTCCCTCAGGTTCCATATATGAGACCAGACTGTTTTTTTTTCCATCATTGGAATATAAATTATTGCTTTGTTTCAATTTGATTAAAAATCTCTCCCTTCCTTTCAACACACACACAGTCACGTACACACACATGCGCGCACACAGAGAATTGAAATGCAACTTTGGTTTTTAAAAAATTTATTTTAAGCATCTACTTTATGGTCGCATTAGGAGGTTTGACTGAGCACTTATTGAAGCGATTCTTTTTCTGGACATTTAGCCAATACGTCCAGAGGATGCATTCATATTGCATACATAAGAATCACAACAGAAAAAGTATTCATGGTGAGAAGGGGTAAATTGGGTTTCACTTTGGCGGGGAGGTTTAGATATGATTCAAGTAAAGGCCAATTGAAGTGGAAAGTGTCAGGACTTTGGAAGAAAGGAAAGGCTTTTGCAGCAGAGGAGAAGGGAAACTCCTGGGTAACTAGGAGAAACTGGCTGTCAGTGTTATGTTATCTTCTTAAAACTTGCTGGGCAAATTTCCTGATGGCAAGTTATAAGGAAATGTATTAATTAGTGAATATGACATTCAGATGCAGACCCTGTAAATCTGGGCATGAAAATGAAAACCCCTGTTTCAGGGGTTCCTAAAACTGGTCCCTCATCACAGTCATCAGGGATGCTCAAAAGTATAGAACTCTCCCGTAAAGATTCTGGATCTATCCACATGGGGTAAGCTCAAGGCATCTGTAATTTGTAGAAGTTTCCCACATGCTGTGTACTATCCCTGGACTCCACATGGCCATTTGGGAATTATTTGACTAGTTTTAACAGAAATGAAGGAGCTTCAGGTCTTAGACAAGAAAGAGATTCTGTAACTTTGTGAATCTGACTTCCCCAATTTTTTTTTTGAATTAGAGTCTCACTCTGTTGCCCAGGCTAGAGTGCAATGGTGCGATCTTGGCTCACTGCAACCTCCACCTCCCAGATTCAAGTGATTCTCCTGCCTCAGTCCCCCAAGTAGCTGGGATTACAAGTGCATGCTACCACACCCAGCTAATTTTTGTATTTTTGATAGAGACAGGGTTTCACCATGTTGCCAAGGATGGTCTTGACCTCCTGATCTCGTGATCCACCTGCCTTGGCCTCCCAAAGTGCTGGGATTATAGGTGAGAGCCACCGTGCCTGGCCTCCATTTTTTTAAGTCAACAATTTGGTGGCTAAATGAAGATGGTAAGATCTGAGCAAATATGTAGCTGAGAAAGTGAATCTTTGACTTTTTATTCTAAGGAGACTTGAGTTGAGCATGTGGCAAACGTTTCCTTTCCTGTTTTCATCCGTCCTCTTTGCTTTGGCAGTGAACCTTATCATCCAGCACTATTTGTGCTTTGGTCCGTGATGTCCTGGCCAATGACCCTGGTACATAGGTCAGAAACAGTAAGTGAGACTCTGCTTGTGCAAGTAGTTTATATATACTGTGTTTGCCTTTTCATATGAAGTGCTAGTGACATCATGCCTTCCCTCTTTTGAAGAAATGCCCGCTTCTCCTAGTATCCTCTTCAAAATGTCCCTGGCAAGTAGGGCTGGATAGCCCTATGAAGCAGGCAGGGGAAAAGCCAAGAGTTTCCCAAAGAATGGCCAATGATACTCTGGCATCGTCCCAGCACCAATCCAAGAGACCCTTCTAAGTTAGCAATGGAAAGAACAAGACAAATGGAGGACCCCTCTTCAAAGATCATGGCTTGCTTTGGAACCATAATGATACAACGACATATGGGATTTAAAAAGAGGGTCCTTTGTACCATCTTAATGGCCCCCTGCCAGGTTCTCAGTAGCCTCAAACACAGAGTTGTCTTCTAAGCATGTAGGTTGAAATGTGTATATATGACCAGCTCATTTGGGATCTTCCTTCATCAACAGGAATCTCTTCTCTCCTTGGATGAAGTAATGACTGCAAAGTGGCTTATACTCTGTAAAGACAGATGGCTAAGTTATAAGACATTTCACAAGCTGCTAATAAAAATAGTGATAATATTAGCTGATTTCAGTTAGCACTTCATCGGGAACTAGGCACCACGTGAAGCCCTGGCATGCAATATCTCATTAATTTTCTCAACAATCATATGAGGAGGGTACTATTATTACCACCATTTTACAGATGAGTAAAGTGGAGGCTCCGAGGGGTTAAGAAGCTTGCTTGAGGCTGATAAGGGGCAGAGCTAGGAGTTGAACAAGGCCTGCTTGACTCTGCGTTCATGTTCTCCAAACGTCTTTGCTATGCTGCCCTGTGTGAGCTTTTGACACATTTGTTGCTCAATAAGAACAATAGGATTCACATGCATTCCGACCACTGTGGATTCCTGCATATCTTACCAAGAACACCTGTCCGTACATCAAGACTGCTGACCTTTACCTGTGTGTTGCTGGGGAGGGGGAGGAGGAAGAACCCAAGAGGATACAGTTCTGTATTCCTTCTGCTTTACTGCATTATCCGGATCCCCATATAAAGGATCTATTGAAGAATAAAATAACCCTTCTTGTTGTTCATCATCTAATCACCCCAGGAAATCAAGTTAAAGATTAAATCCTGAACACACCAATATTATTAGTCATCACCATTGAGGGCTTTAGCCCATTAGTTAATATCAAGCTCCTGACATGTCACTGATTTCTTAATTGGCAGCTTGTGACTCATAAATAAAGAAAGGAAGAAAAGCTCTATGATCCTGCACTGTCCTAATTGCCAATTTAATTTCTCTCAGAGGGCATGCTCTGTGTGTTTTGAAAACCTCATACTGCCACCTGCAGTTTTGTGATCACCCAGGAAACTTACAAATATCTTCAAAGATGTTACCTTCCTGTAAGTGTTATTTCCACTTATGAGACCAGAGGGCAAGGTGACCTTGTTCTCCTTCTTCATAAACTTTGTCTTCATCCTTCACTGTCTGCTGTTTACTGCCACACAGCTGTCTTTACCTGTTCTCTCTTTCTCTGAAATGTCTTCTTGAATTTTAAACACTTTATTTTTACCTCTTTCAGAGAAGCAGCAATGCCTCTGGCTCAAAGACAATGCATTTGGGTACAACTGGCTGCCTGCAGGGTGAACCTCACCCTTCAGGGTCCCTCTTTACAGCAGAGGAGTGGCTCAGGCACTTGGGGCCCAGGCCCCGGGCACATCTGCTGCACTCCTCCAACTGTGAGTAGCCACGGGGGAGTAGGGGTACACAGATGAAAATACCATCTTTTTTTTTTTAAGACAAGGTCTCACTCTGTCACTCAGGCTGGAGTGCAGTGGTGCAATCATGGCTCACTACAGCCTGGACCTCCAACCTCAGCCACCCAAAAAACTGGGACCACAGGTATGTGCCACCATGCCCAGCTAATTTTTGTAGAGACAGGGTTTTGCCATGGTATCCAGGCTGGTCTTGAACTCCTGACCTCTGGTAATCCACTCAGCCTCCGAAAGTGCTGGGATTACAGGAGTGAGCCACCCATCGTGACTGGCCAAAAGACCTGTTTTCGTCTTCAGAGTGTTTACAGTCTGATGTGGAGGAAAATAAAAGTTTATAAAATAAGCACAGTACAAGGAAAAATATAAGAGATTTCTTAAGAAAGATCTTCACCAAAGTGTTATAGAAATTAAGAGAAGAAAATGGTATTTTCATACAAGCCACATCAGATGCATTGCAGAAGCCCCCTGCTTTCAAAACTCTTCTCCAGCATGGCATAAATACACTATTAAACCTAAACCAACCTGATTCTAATTCTTCCTGACAAGTGAACATTTGTTAAGAAGCCCAAGTTGTTCCACTTCACTGCAGGTGATGTGCAGTATTGCCTCTGCTTTGTTCAGTTCCTTTCTTCTCTGCATTTGGCTTGGTGCCTGAAGATCACTCTGTTGTCCAGCTAAAGATGATGAACGTTCCCTCTCCAGGTGGAATCAGGCCATTGGGTGGGTATTTCTGAAGGGTCCAGAACATCCTTCCTGTGGGTCAGCAGCTTGCTCTGAATTCTGTTAGTGGTACCTGGACATGATACTAAAATTTCCTTGAATGGAGACTAGATGCTTCTCTAGCAAGTTTTTTTTTTTTTTTTTTTTTTTTGAGGCAGAGT